>CALYDF020003715.1:0-27399 GCA_944474145.2 Dicrocoelium dendriticum
CGATTGCACGTGGTGAACGAAGTATAGCTTCCCCTACAAGTACGAGACATCTGATGAGCACCGGTCACCAAGTGAATCCATATGAGTCAACCACACTCCTCATACGCAGTATAAAACCTAACATCAGCTACTCGCGGTCATTGTGATTGTTTGACAGCGCCCACCACTGTGTCCAAAAACAGTGGACATTGACATTAAGCCGTCGGTGATAGCGTGAAACGCACCAACCGTAAAAACTTGATCAGTACTTGATTCCATGTGACCTTGGATTGCCTTCCGTTTTAGTTGCTTGGTATAGAGGTTGACGAGGTATGCACGAAATGACAATGTCATCCCACAATCTTCGTCTTCTTATAGTATTGTGGCTTCAGAACTTATGTCTAAACAGGGACATGTTTTTAAGGGAATGAAAATTCGTAAGTTCGATCGCCTATTTCCTACGCATATCAAGGCCAATGGCCTTAATGACAAGCCTAATTCCAGCAGTAAATACTCTAATGTAGTTAACTGGTCAAAACGGGGTAATGAATTATACAGAGGTAGATTGTTGGAGATGGGTCTGCGCTTTGCTAACATCATACCTCATATTCACATAGTTAAGTTAAACCCTAGAGTTGAAAGCGTGATTAACTGAGTTACCCAAGGTAAGGTAGAGAAAGTCTGCAAACAAGTAGTGAATATTATTAAATTATGGAAATCAGGGGGAACCAAATCGTGTGCCACTATCTAGATGTATCGCATTGAACGCAGTAAGGTAAGGTCGTGGTGTCTTAGTCACAAAGGTTGATAAGAGGAAACAATGGTGGTGTTTAATAAGTAGGAATATTTCGAACAAAATAATGCAGCAATCGCAAACGGGGAGTCGTAAAGTGCAATTGAGAGTATAAAAATGTGTCAGCTTATGCGCCGTAACAGCGCTTCGCTGGCCGCGCGACCACCACCAGTCGCGTGCGGGCTGAGTATACCGCGAGGACGCCCCACCCCTACGCGGATTCGAACCGGTGACCTTATGGTTGGAAAGCAAAAGTGCCAACCACTCGGCCACCGGCCGAGTAAATCCTTAACGATAGTGATGTATAGGAATAAAACCGTTGGCAAATATTTAAGGGCTATAAAGGACGCTTTAAGTTAGGTAGATGGAACAGTTGCATTCCGAAATCGACTGTACCTCAGGTTTTCTGGGCAGTCCAAATATTCATAAGCCTGACATTCACATGCGGCATATAGTCGACAGTATTGGCTCTACGATATAAGAACTCGCTAGATATTTAGTGAAATATTGCAAACAGTGACAAGACGAACAAGTACTTGCGTTAAACACTCATACCAGTTTGCCAAGAAGCTAGCAGGGCTCATTATTTAGCTGCTATCAATTGGAATCTGTACACCGATGAAGATAGTATGGCCATGGGCTTGTAATTATCCCTGTATTGGCAAACTTGTACACGGAGAACTTCGAGAAGAAGGCGCTAGTAAACACATAGCTTGATGAATTTTTTATGGTACTATGTGGAAAAAGAGGGGAACTTCCTAAATCATTTAAACATAATTGACTGGAGAATATAATTTACTGTGGACTAGGAGTCTTGCAGTGGTCCGACAGCATTCCTTACTGCCTATTTTATAGAATTGAACGAAATTCTAAAAAGGACAATCTACTTTAAATTAACAGATACCGGTGATATACACCATTTTGCTTCAGGTCATCCAAAACTCTTTTTCGTGGATTGTCTCATGGCTGTTCCATAAGGCACAGACACTGTAAAAGCGCAAGAAAGTATAAGAGTTGCGCTGAATGAGGCGATGAGCAAACCAGTAGATTGCTTATCCGAGACGTCTAATGAAACGTCAGTTACAAAAAGTACAAAGTCCACAACGCAGTTGGTATTCTTTACAAACAATGGAAGAAATTTTGAGTGTATTGAACAAGAACGGTATAAGAGTGATCATATAGCGCGGACTAAAGTTGCGTTTAAAACTGGTGCGCTAAATGACCACTTTCCCACAGATAAGAGGACGAAATGTGTGTACAAAATAAATTACAAAGACTTGCATACGTATAAATATGTCAATCATTGAGAGAGTTCAGGACAATGATCTTAGGACGTAAAGGGCGCATTGTGCGACCGCCGAGAAATAAGCTAGAACACTCTACTCTGTTAAGAGACTCAGCATAGCTGTAAATGCGCCAGATACCGGGCATCAGACCGACTTGGATAATGTCAAGATCGATAAGAAAGGCTTACAAGTGAAGCTCCAGAGGTTAATTGTCAAAGCCATCGAACTCGCTAAAGATGATCTCAGTGTGACCAGAATGGAGGGGCTGGAATTCTCGACTGCGTGAAGAGAAATCTTAACCTGGCTAGTTTGATAAATGTCGATACGCAAGTCAGCTTGAATAGCAAAAATCATCATCATCACCAAGGCGTTAATTGACAAAATCACGAAAAGTGAGACTTTGACAATAGCCCCATTCTGACTGACCATTTAAAAAGAATTTTCCACTTGTGTCTGCAAGAATCGATTGTTTCATATCTCAGTTGTCACTATGATATCGCAATAAAATGCCGCACTAAATCTACACCATTTCATCTGGCCTTACGAATCTTGTATTTCAAAAGCGAAGAGTTGTTAACTACATTAGCCAAACGATTGTTTACAAATCTCCCTGAACGGATGGATAGTAAGTAGCATTTCGACTCATACAGCTTGCTACAAGAACTCGTCAGCTGCCCACAGGTGTGAATAGCAGATGTCTGTCTTCAAATAAAAAGAGTCAAATGGGTTTCCGTTCACCTTGAGTAGGGTAAGGACGGTAGCCGCTCCACAGCAGGCATTGTACCAAAAACAGGTATTATCCTGCGTCGTCATTTGAATCCCATAGAGAGCGGTTAAAACAAACACTGTGACAAACGGTGAGTAATTTAAACAAACGTAGCTTCAGCACCATTTTGGAGGAAGTGAGTCTTCTACTGTTTTCTATCATTCTCTGGGGATAGAACAAATGGCATCACCCTATTGTCCGCTCCCCAGGGACGAGAGGAAGACGATCGAAATTGGACATTGCGTCGGTATGATGGGAAAATTTTACTTACGTCTTGTCAATTCCCCTATGCTGTGACCGATGCATATTTTGTTCGGACCACGCAGCACCTAAGTTTACTGGTACTAGATTATACATTCCGATTTGAAGTTCGTCATCCACCGTGATTTCAGCCACCTGTGACAATTTTCTGCGATAAGTATGCTTGAACGCATAATAATGAAAAAGTCGAGGTCACAATTCAAATATTTTTATACGTCTACTCGTTAAACTTCGTTTCATAGAGAATCGCTGTGCTGAACGTGACATCGCACTTTGGTTTGCTTATCTTAACGTGCTAGTAAGTAGTTACAAATTCATGAGAAAACGTGAGTGACAATAATTTTATCAACAAACAATTAGTGGGTCTGTTCGGTGTTGTATGATTTCGAGGTCCTTGCACATTTGATAGTTGCTGTTCTTCCATCAATGTAATACACATTATGCAGTTGCAAACGTGCAATCTGTGTTGACCGTCCGAATATATCGATCAGGATGTATGACGTTAGAGACCTGTTTAAAGTTAGCTATAATTATAACCTTCAAGCATTCGAGTATTCGATTATAAATTAGGTCTTTGGAAAGTCAAAGAAGTGGACCTAGTTGGTCAACATAATTAGGTGGTCAACACGCAGAGGTCTGGATGGCAAAAGCTCAGATGTTGAACTAATCGGTTAACTTATTGCGGTGGTCAGGACATAGAAGTGGTCAACTTTGAAGATTATGCTGTAAATGAAGCATCAATTCGTCAAGCGTACAGTCGTTTGGCATAAAGTTAGTTTGTATTGTTTTCTCTTTTGTTTGTTCTCCCTTACAATTAAGTCTTTGACTATCGGTTTTTGTCAAGAATGGGCCCTTTTATTGCTTCCATTCCATTTTCAATGATTTATGCACTAGCCCTCTCTAATAGACACATGCGCCGCTAACATTATAGATATTATCAGATGATTCTTACAAACTCTTGTTTTTAGTTAGCCAGAAAGAATAAGGTTTGAGGCGATCAAACTATTTGCGATTAAAACTACTAATTGTTCCTCAACTTTCTACTTATTATTTGGCGTATGCTTAAATGATCCGGCAGCAAACATGTGACAATACTTTCTACTTTGGTCCTCGTGCGTCTAGTACAAAGAAAACAGCAAATGACCATTGCCTTTGACGAAAAATACTGTTCGAAATAATCTGTTTGTTATGCACAACGTTTACGCGATTGCTGCATTTCCATAAGGAAGTTTAATCTATGTTACATGTGGTGAAGTTTGTTTCTTCCTTCCTTCAGCGTGACTTACAACTTCAGTTAAGGTAATCCATTTAGCTGCTAACATGTGCAGTGAAGTTGTACGCGAGTGATTTCACGATATATAGGTTTACTCGGAGTGGGGTTGGTGAGGCGGCTGTACCAACAGTCCATAGTAGGCAACCGTAATGACAAATGGGGTGGAACTAATTGAACCAGTGTGTGAATTGTGTATTTCAGTCAGTGAAAATTGACACGCTGAATTGGGCACGGAATTAAAATCACGATGATGTTCTCTGATAGCCAGATCTGTTCCTACTAATGTACAGTGTAAGCGTGTGCCAGGCGTAGTCCGTCTGAGGCAGCATATTCTCTACATCAAAAGTTTTGCTATCGTAACGTTTGATCTTTCACTCAATTCTGTGACCTGAAACGAATGGCCTACTAAGTCAGCCACAACATTGGTTACGATAATTTGTAGTTGTAGAGAGCAATATGAACGTAACGTTATGTAAACAGGCCGTCGGATGCTGATTGACTATGTTGCAGACATGTAATAAGGTTTATTACTTTTGAGCTTGACAACAGGTTACTAAAATTTTGTTATCATTGTTAGCATAAAACCTGAGCAATAGAGTACTGACGGCAACTAATTTTTAGACGGTTAACATCCGGGATGATGCATATAAACGTCTACGTAGTTTTGCATGGCAAGTGACTTAGAGGTAAGAGATTGGATGAACTCCAATTTACCATCCTCGCCAACGCTCCTTGGGAGGCTGCTAGCCTTCCCTTTCTGAAGTCAGGCTTGGCGACACACGTTCAGCGGGTCAAGAGGTGGATTTTGTCATCGCCGTAAATTGTCTGTCTGTCAGAGAGCATTTCTGACGTCTATTTTTGACACTCGATATCCCAAATCACAATCTCAATGGGCAGTAGGTTGCACAAATGAATAAAGTCTACCCGAGACAAACACTGACCCATAGATTGTACGGCAAATTGACTGAATAAATACATGCCACGGTTTTCATACCTGCCCTTGACTTGTTTCTAATTGGCAAATATTTGATTTGAGATTTACACTCCTTGAACAAATAAGCCTCCCACTGTCTGTCTTAACATTTTATAAAATCAGAGTGATGATGAGTAGCCAAGTATGAACATGTCTATGACAAAACACCAACATAGTTGGCAGTGTCTAGTTCGGGATTTGCCTGTCAGTGCGGCCTCCGTAGGGCATCCACAGGACGCCTGTACCTACGGAGGGATCATGGGTAACTTGTGCTGCATCACCCACAGCTCCATCCACACACCTCATGTCCAGTGGAACCCGATGAACTAAGACCGTGAGGCATGTGGATGGAAGCCACGTTTCGTCCAAGGAGTCGGCCTACACTCGTTCAAAATTAACGACAGCACATTACTGTTTAACTAAATTGGAAATAATGCAGTCCAGAAGTACAGAAGGAGGACCAAAGGGATATTGGAGAATGAAGTTTGAAATAAAAAATAGAGGAAATTCCTGTCTATAATGACTTTCTGCGTATTTCACAGGTGCACTTATGCTGGTCTGCGTACGGTTACTTACTTGGACGGATGGTGAGCTGACTGTTTATTTTGTGATATTCCGTCTTCCGATGGAAATGGACTGTAATGTAACGTACATGAGATAAAATGTAGTCCAGTCGTTCTTTGAACAGCATTGATCTGTGGAAAAATTAGCGGGATTTGAAAGGGATTTCCAACTTTGGGATACCCAAAGTGATAAAAGGCTTTGTCGGTGATTGAGTTTACCCTGTTGATTTAGCAATTGGATCTGGTGGTCTTTCAGCTTCGTATTGTAGCTGAGTTTCAACGGATCGTGACAGGTGTGCTTGGGGTTTGCCAGTATTTGGTACACCATAGTAAGACCAGATATCAGGCACCGATATTCAAGGCGGTACAATGCTAGAGCTTGCATTTTGCCTAGGGGAGTTGAAACAGCCCTCCAATGACTTTGATCGCCCTACTTTGTGGATTCCTAACGAATCAGCATCATGTTTGCGTTAAGTTTGCCAGGCTCGGATCGCGTACTCTACGTGCGGCCACAAATGGGCCTTCAGTATTTGGAGAAGGATAGTAGACTTGAAGCTCCCAAACGCCTTTTGTGATAGGGTCGGATGATGCCCAACTCTTTTTGAGATCTTTTTAACCTGTAAGGAGCAACCCCGGTCATCTCGCACAGTTATCCGTTAGTCGCTTTCTTGTGTTGCCGGATGCAACAGTTGTTATCCCAGTCGAACTTCATGACAACACCCATGGCGTATGCTGAAAATATTGCACTTTGTCACATTGAACTGGTGCTGCTTATTTATTCCAAGGTGACTCAGTTGCCAACCGATAACGGCTGACGAAGTTACTGTTATAGCGAAATCGGGAAAATTTTAAGTGTCTTTAGAAACAGTACGGATGTGGTTGTTATCGGAAAACTCTTCCACTGGAAATATCCACACGGCAATAATATGGTGTTTGGAGGAAGTAAAATGACGTTTAGTGCGAAGTTTATGATAGGTCATGTGATCTCCTCAGTAGTTGGTTATTTTTACGCAGAATACTGTCTAATTTGATTTACTTCAAGTATGATTTCTCCAAGCCGTTTGTATCCATAATGCAATTGAATCTTTTCGTCGGAAAAGAATGTTCCTCTCTAAGGAAAACAAAATTATTCTACCTCAAGCAAATTAAATTATTCATGATTGTTTGCGGGCACTTAAACTGGATGCAGTTTGGTTAAGGTGTAATTTATCCAGAATGATTGCAGAGGAATATGATCAGCTCGTGAAGGAACTTGATTGTCATTTTCGTAAATACTTGAGAAATAGAACAGATATAAAATTCCAATTGCCTCTAAAATGTAAATTTTCATCCTCGTGTAATTATCCAAATGGACCGTTTCTCTCTACGGTGCACAAAATTCAATAGAGCTTTCGCAAGCTTTTGCTACCAAATTTGGTAGTTAACTAATGATATTAGTAATGCAAACACATTTCTAATGATTCCACTCAGCTTTTCAGCGAATAAATTCATGTTCGATAATTCTCTTCAGGCCAATACATATGTAAAATGCTTTACACTGTAATAGAATAAGGTAACTAAGCTGGGGTTGCATTATCATTTGATCAACCTCACCACTGAATGAAGCTACTACCGCAATTGGAGTCACGAGATCACCGCCTAGGATCGAATAATGCGGTGCTCACGGTGAAATCAGAACCAGGGCAAACTTATTGGCTGCATTAGGGTACCCCTTTTTGTAAAGTTTCGGTTGCATTAGCCGGATCGCAGTGGACTCGGCCGTCATTAATAATTGCCTTTGTTCGCTTTTCGGTGCAGTGTAGAAAATTTAAGAATTTCCTAGTTCACAATTTCTTACTAGCTTTAAATTAAATGTTCCTAAAGAGGGATGTTGATAAGCCAAACTGTGCGCTTTCATAAGGCTACTGGGACACGTTCTGTTATCCGTTTAGCCAAGCGTCTAGTCGTGTGTCCCATGTACCTTACCCCGTAGGTGCAAGTAAATTGATTTAGGATAAATAGTTCTGAGATGAACGAGATTAATAAACGGGGCAGTTTCCGCAGTAAGATGCAGAAAGACAGCAGGGAACGACTTGGATATTGCAGTTAGGAGTCACCTGTTCAACAACAGACATACATGTATAAGGAACAGAAATATAAAATATCCTTTTTCGGCGGTGTAACAGTTGTTTCTCATCGGTCACCGATCAGAGAGGACCTCCGAATGTACGGAGCTGGTAGCCATTATCCTGTAGCGTACAGAGGATGAAATCATTTTCACTTTCCTAGACAAGAAAGACGGTATTAATTTCCAACCTGCACTCAGCTTTTCCACCAGGGAAACAAAACTGAAAGAACATTTTACAGTGTGAACTCACAGTGTTTTACGTACTGTTTCTAACAGTCCCATAATCCTGTTGTCGAATGAGTGGAAGGCAGAAGGAACGAAAACCACTGACGCCTGATATGTTACTTAATTATTCGTTCCCACTTGGGATGCACATTATGGCGTGATTGTGTTTCACATTGTGGAAACATTTGTTCCCTACCCAATTTTGTCCAAACATTTGGGAAGACAGCTGCAATTAGAAATTGTGTGATGCCCATCATCGTGCTATTCTACCTTGTTTTATCCAATTAGATAGAGATAGTAATCCTCAAACTAGGGACATTTCGGATATTCATTTGCTCCTGCACCCCTTTTAACCACCTGGTCACGAAAGACAACCCTTGCACGTTGGTTAATGAGTGATTAGAGAGGTCGACTTTTAAGTACTCGTTGTGTGATTTGCTTCCGAAGCGCAATGCAGTGCTTTTAGGCGGTTGGGCAAAGGCCCATTTCCATACGCTTCAGCTACCGTCCTACTGATCGCGTCGGCTAAGATTCGTTTCAAATCGAATCACGGCCCACATTGTCATTTCACGCAGTAATCAGGTCACTCAAATTGAATGTTTATAGCTGCAACACCTATATGTTAAACATAGGTATAAATCGGCTTTGGTTTTCGGCATCTACTGATGGCACTGTCCTTGTTCCTGACCTCCTTTGGTCGAATGGCGAAGTTGGTGGAGCACAGAATTGCTAAGACCTGTTCTCAATATGAGGCAAACAGTTTAAGCCATTTGAATTGATCTACAGAAAGTTCTGCATCACACAGAGATTTGTTAGTGAGGAGATGAAAGTTGTATAGTTGGTGCTCGGCAACTAGTAGTAAAACACAGGATGAGATAGTTAATACCAGTTCTTTCCGTCAGTACCAAAATGTGCATCGTTGTAGGCGCTTTTATTTTTAATTGCCTAGGATAAACGGAGGCACGTGATGGGGAAACCACAGACACGAATAAGAGCGAGAATATCTTCTTATAAATTCAAATAAGTAGTAAAAAGACATAAGTGACACTGCTTGAAAACGTTTACTCACACTACTGAGCTTACAACCATCTGTCGGGAGAAGAAGTTTACCACACACTTGGTTGAAACCAATCGATTCTCACGTGCCGTGCCGTTGTCTGAAAGTTCCAAGCTAACATACAAACACGCTCGATGGATACCGATCCATTTTCAAGTCTGTCTGTATGGCCAACATACTGATCCATTTAACACTTTCCGCACTTAAAAATAAAATGTTACACATATGACTTTTGTTAGGAATAACAACGATTCGCTGAATTAGGGCGGCCTGGAATTGTGCAATGTCTTGCTTCAAATTCCACTTCTGTGCTTACACCAACGTGCTCCTTTGGTTGCGGTTCCATTGGATTAAGCAAAGTAACTGTATCTAAAAGAATGTGCAAGCGAATCCCTGTAATGGCATTTTACTGAAATTGTTCGGATGTATAACGAGGTTTGATGTAATTCACTTGTCGTGTAGTCAATCGTTTTTGATATTCCACTTCGTATAAGACGTTTATGTGCAACCCTAAAGTTGTGCACAAAACTTGGTCACCGGGATGAAAAGATCTCATACGAAAACCGTGCTTACGATTAAACTGATCTGCCATTTTCTGGTCAGGCCCATTAGTCTACCTTTCTGGTAACATGACATCTAACGGTATGCGTAACCGTAGACAAATAATAAATTCCGACGATGATTGTTTATTTGGGAAAATGGATTTGGTGTTGAACGATACATGCGTAAGGATACATCCAAACTGGCAGCAAGAGATTTCCCACAATTTCGAAGGGAGTTTTAACCAACGTTAAACATGCAAGCATGAAGAAACGGTTCCTGCAAAAGAAAATGGGTTTCGTTATTTGTTCAAATGCAATGTGCCAATACAAGTCACCTAAGAGTTTCTCAGAATGGGAAGTGAAGATTTGCTCGCCACGATGGTGATATTTCTGCCTTGACAAACCTGGGAAGGCTGGGTTGATACTAGCCACCCAGGATAAATATCCTAATAATAAATTAACCAATGGACTTAAAGCTAGAATAATTTAATGAGAGAACTGGGGATTCCGCCGAGTTAGGTATTTTGACTGCACACGATTCTTCACAAAGCTAGGTGAAATCATCGGTGCAACTTTCGCTGGACGCTGGATGATCCAATAGGTTAGTAATTGTTTGTTTATTTGAATGTTAGCATTCATTGGTTTTACCTGCAGTTCATCATTAGGAGTGGTCAGCTGTCTCTTGAGTAAACTGCCTCCAAGGACAAGAGTTCAATGAATTCACAGGTTATCTGCCTTCTTGCACTTTATATTATCTGTATAGTTTGACCTCGGGAAGTGTTAGGGCTTATGGCAAGCTTTCGCCTACTTTTAGTGCCACCAGTGGGGTTATACAAGGATGCCTTATCTCACCATTCCTCTTCAACTTTGCCATTGAGGATGTCCTCAAAAGTGCTCTGGAAAACTTGTTGAACGCTGGCGTTGAGCTCCTTCCAAGTAATCGGGTGGTTATTTTGGATTACGCTAATGATATCGTCTTGTTGGGTGAAGGTCCGCAGGTCGTCCAATTTGCACGCAACCGGCTGGTGATTGAAACTTTGAAGTATGGCATACACTTTTTTATCATCCAAGTACAAAGCGCTTTTTCAAGACTGGTATACGACCCTATCTGCACTCACCATCCATGGGGAAATGTTTGAAGTGGCACAGTGTTTTGTCTACCTGGAAGCTGCATAATTGCTGGTGGAGCTGTTGGAAACGTGATTTCGATGCGTATCTTAAGAGCTGGTCTCGCCGGCAGTGTAGCATTTATGGCGCCATCATGACATCCGTCTCTCCATGAAAGGACGGTTTTACATTGCTACTGTCCGCGTTGTACTGTTGTACGGTTGCGAGACTTGGTCTGCTCGTACCTATGACCTAGGTCGACTTTCTGGCTTCCAAAACCTTTGCTTGCGGTCTATTGCCCGTGTGCGGTGGCTGAACTACGTAGCCAACGCTAAAGTCAGACAGCGTGTGTTGGGTGGAGACAGCCACTCCATCGAGGCGCTTTTCTCGCAGCGCCAACTACGATAGCTCGGACACCTACTACGTATGCCCGTTCAGCGTCTTCCGCGTCACGCCACGTTCGCAGTCGCTGGACAGAGTTGGAGGAGGCTATGTGGTGGATAGTCTACAACTTATAGAAGCAGGATGAAAAGCTGACGGAACAGTTGGCCACAGTTGGTTCCTCCTGACTCCCAGGATGGGTTCCCAAACATGATGAGTGCAGTTGGTTGGAAACTTTGGAAGTCATTGCTCGAAACCCACCTCAATGGCGGGCGTGTATCTCTGCTTGTTGCAGTAATCTCCCTTCCTTCCCCCAATAAAAAACATCAGGAAACTCATAAACGGTGAGTGAAACATGGACAAAAAATGGTTTGCTTTCTTCCTTCTGTTACACCAACTTTGCTTATTTATTCTGCCATGGTTCCGATAGCACAATATCTCTACTGAACTGAAAGCGGATAACTCAAAAGCATTTATTAGATCGTGTCCTCACTTGTTATGCACCAGATGACGTCGTGCTTGTCACCGGTTAACTGGTTCGTTATTTTCGCTTAGGCAACTTCATGGAATTATGAATTAATATATTTTTCTGAATAAATTACTGTGCTACTACGTCGAAGGATGTAGTTGGTGAATGTTTATGGATAGTACCATGCTTAATAAAATAAGGCTTAGCCCATCTACATTTAGGATGCCTCGAAATTTCCTTATTTCGGTACTAGTTTCTGCTTGTAGGCTTTTAAGGATTTTCGGTAAAGCATTAGTGCTTGTAAAGTAGAATTTCTACAATGACCACTGTATACTAGTTTTCGATTCAAAGGCAACTCAGCCGTCCTCCGCAACGCTTCAATTTGCATCTGCGGTTTGTATATCATGATCTTAAGTGCCTTGAACGTTGTATCTTTTGCTATTTGATCACTTATTGTAACACACTCAGCAGTTATTGCGTGACCCGACTCACACTAGTCAAGTGCTGACAACACACAAATATTGCGTTCACTAGTATCCCTACGCAATCCGGTTAGCAGGATTTACATACTTGTAGCATGGATACCATGTAGAATCCACTTATGGGCGATTTAGCTTGCTGTCATTATTTATTTGAACCGATATGTTTCAGGAAGACAACCCTACGAGAACTGTCAGGATTACTTTTGTCCCCGTATTATACCAGTGTTCCATGTTTATTGACTAGAATGAGTATGAGACAGCTGTTGTGCCGAACATTCATTTAAAGTCCATGTATGGTGTATTTTGGAGCAGGACACTTGGTACTAATGCTGTTGGTATTTTGTTCAGTATACTAAAATCCACCATTTTTTGAGCATTATCTTGTGAAGCGTTCCTACTGATATAGTGTTGATGAAAATACCATCCGATTTTACGTGATCTGTCAATGAGTACGGCACAGATTTAAGCTATCATAGGAGCAGTCATTGGTTCAATCTTATTGAATAAGACCTAAATATGAGCTTAATACAAACGTTTTCACTTCAGATGGCTTAGTTTACCCTGGCTGAGAGAAAATTAGCAAGCAAAATGCACAGAGTATTAGTCAGGATATATGATCAATCACCGTTTATGACGCTTTTCTACATTTCTTTTAATTGTGGCAGCAAAAATAATATTGCGAACTGAAATCCTACATCATGCGTATCTAACCGGAAACCAAAATGAATACTGAATAATCTATGTGTGAGCAAATAAAAATTTAAATCTGTACAACTCAAACGCAGTATACTAATAAGGCCATAAAATTTGGTTGCAATCTGCGATAATATAATCGCTTTTCAATTTCATATGTAGCATTTGTAGATGTCTGACTTACAGTTTGATCGGCTTCACAAGCTCAAAATTCGTTGCTAGTGTGAAAACTATGTTTGAATCGGGTGGTACTGAAGTGTAAATCCAGCAGAGTTTTGAACTGTTGTACAGGTTTAGTTTCCATGATTTCTTCTGACAGATTATTCCAAACATTTACCACTCTCCGTTCGAAGCACAGGGGTTAAGATGATTGTCCTATATCCGGTAACAGAAGCTTGTACCGGTGTCCGCGTGTGCTGCATGGCGATCGCAAGTAAAGCAGAGGACTTAGCAAAAAGTAGTCGCCGAGATGAAATATGCGGTGGGTCATGATGAGATTGTCTCGTTGCAGACTAAGATCAAGTTGTCGAATTCTAGCTTCTGGCACCATTAATCTTACGATACTTCCCGTAAAATGAACAATGAATTTATACGGGTTAAGAAGCGTTACTTTACAAGTCCCGTTGGATAGTTGCAAGGGATATCAACATAACAATAATGATGATAAGGATAGTAAAATAGTTAATACTTTAAATATGAAAATAAGCACTTATCGTTTGCTTCGCTGCAGTCCTGCCATCCCCTTGGATTCCCAGCATCCACAGTTAACAATAAATAATTCCATGGTAAACTCCAGGTGTAGGATGGAGACGTAGTGCTAAGTAACAAAGTGTAAGTGGATGAGTGCATCGTCCAACCTTCTTTTAAATACTGTTACTGTCGGTGCAGAGACGACCGATTCTGGGAGAGCATTCCACGGGTGACAGACACGGATGGAAAAGAAATTTCTGCAGCACTCCAGACGACTGTATTGTTCTGCGAGTTTTAATGAATGGCCCCTCAGGTTTGTATTGCTGCTGAGTTGCAGTAAAGGGCGACACACATGATGTGGGTCTCGCAGAATCAAGTATGCCATAATCAGGTCGCCTCGTAGTCTGCGATAGCTTCCACTGAATAATCTCAGTCGTCGCAGCCTCTCCTGGTAGGACAGATTGTGCATTCCAATTACGTTTTTAGATGCCCGGCGTTGTGGCTGCTCCAGTGCATTAAGGTCGTGTTTCAACCATGGATACCAGGCTAGAATCGCATATTCGACATGGGGGCAAACATACGCACTGAGCATTTGTCGAAATATGGAGCTGTTTATTTGTCCAAACGCTCGCCTCAGCAGCTCGACATGCTGGTTCCCGGTCTTCGAGGCCTTTTCGGATTGCCTTGAGCAACCCAAGTCATCTTGAATCAGGACACCTAAGTCACTTTCGAGAGTTGATTGTTGCAGTACATCCGTTCCGAGTCGGTATGAGTAGCTGCTTTGATGTCGGATGGAAAGCACCTTGCATTTACTGACGTTGAAATGCAATAAGTTTTGGGTCGACCATTGATACACCGTATCTAAATCACTCTGAAGCACATGTTGGTCGGTGTTCGCCTGGATCCTGCGCCAGATCTTGATATTGTCGGCAAACATTAGGAAGTTTGAACCGATTCCCTGTGCAAGGTCATCAATAAACACTAAAAACAAATGTGGAACTAGAACCGAGCCTTGCGGCTTAACACACTCCACTTGTATAGGGTTCGATAAATAGCTCCGACCTCTGACCACAAATTGCCGTTGAAGGAGAAAGTTGGTGATCCAGCTTAAATGAGGGTCTCCGATCCCGTAATGCTGCAGTTTGGATTGAAGTATCCGATGGTCTAGACGATCGAAAGCCTTGGAAAAATCCAGGTAAATCACATCAACACCTTCTCCAGCGTCGGCTGCCTCGGTCCAACTACTGCGTGCAATTAGTAAATTCGTTGTGTGCAACCGCTGTCGACGGAAACCGTGCTGTTCAGGGGTGATGAGGTTGCAGTTTTCCAGATAGCACACCAGTGCATCGGCAACTATGAATTAATTGACCTTGGAGAGTATAGGAAGAAGGGTTACTGGGCGGTAGTTGGAGGGATTGCTTCTGCTTCCACCTTTGTGTATCGGGGTTATTATTCCAAGCTTCCACATGGCGGGAAGTTGGTTCTGATGTAAGCAGCGCTGGAAAAACTGAGCTAAATATCCTGGCAGTTGGCTTGCTGCTACTCACATTGCCTCTGGACGAATGGTGTCGACACCCGGCGAGCTGTGTTTGCGTAGAGACGCCAGCTTTTGCAATACAGCCTCTGCGGTAAAATTGATGTGGGTTAGTCCTGGCCTGCAGAATACAAAGGTTGGTAGGTCTCTTGTTGGCAAGACTCTTTGGAACGTGGTGGCGTATTTTATCTGCAGCGCGTTTTCTGCTTCCATAGACGTCTTGAGTGGAGGAAATCCTTGCCTCACCTTTCGTAGGCTATTAACGTGCTTGTACAACAGTTTTTGGTTAGTACTGAAGGTTTTTGCGATGTTCCGCTGATAGGCGGCTTTGTCTTCTTTTAACAGTTGAGTGCAGTGGTTACGTTGGGCTACGTAGTTGTCCCAAGTTTCTGGTGCTGGAGCTTCTCTGTACACTCGCCATGATGCGTTGCGTACTGTCATCCAGTTTCGGGTTCTGCTCCTAATGAAAGAAATGGATGTGCACTTATTGCAAGCTTTTATCTCTGAAGCCTGTGCAATCAGCTGACTGAATGTGTTGACGAACTCAAGCCAGGCGACTTCCGGGGGTTCTTCTTCGAGGAAAGACCATGTTGTGGCGCTGACTAGCTGGGCGAGTCGGTCGTACCTTGTGATGGTTCGCACAGTCTCATCGTTATCATTCAAATATTCTGCATAGCAGACGAAGTTGAAACTGATGACTGCGTGATCACTGCGACCCAACGGGCAATCTAAATCTAACGCATCAATCATATGCTCCTCGTTGGTAAGCACAGGATCCAGCACAGATGGCCTGTTACCAGTTCTGAACAGAGTGGGCAAAATGATGTGGTTGTAAAGAGGAACAGTAGTTAATAGCTCTTGCAAATCGGTTTTGAATTGTTCTCCGATCGTGGCAGTGGCTTCTAAACAACGTAGGTTGAAATCACCCATGATAAGAATCTGAGTGTACTTTTGTTGTAAACTGCACCTTAAAGCAGCCGTTAGGTGGTAGTCGCTTTCGGGTGTTGAGTTAGGGGCGCGGTACACCAAGATAATAAGGCAAGCGTCCCTACCTTTTAACTGCAACCGGCACCAAAGAGAGTCAGGGAACTGCGAATCTGAATCCTCTACGGCTTCGCAATATAAGTGGTTTCGGTAGTACAGGATTACCCCTCCTCCTTTTGTGAGCCTGTCGTTCCGGATCAGCGACATGCCCGGTGGCGACAATTCAGCATCCGTCATTCCTGTGTACAACCATGTCTCGGTGATACCAATGACATCATACGAGTCGGAAGCTTGGCGATCTTTCAGTTCAGTCAGTTTGTTAGAAGGTTTCTGAGCATTTATATACAAGCAGGCCAGTTTCTCCGTCTCTAGGAGCCCGCAGATAGGTGAATTTGTCAAGTGTGGGAGAATGTCGACCGATGGGAGGGCGGCAGTTATTCGTATTTTTGATGGGCCAGTGATACCTCGTTTGCAACTTGATTCGGCCAAGGTGCGTCCCAACCTTCGTTTAGATCTACGTCAGAGTCAATTAAAGCAGCAGTCAAGTTACACTTATGTACATTCGTCAGGATGCTTGCTGCTTCAGTTGCTTTAATGGTTGAGCTGTGCGAATTTTTTGCGACCTTTAACCGAGTTTCGGAGGGAAGATGTTTCCGATTTCTCCGCTATCGATCCAAAACATCCTTTGCTTGTTGCTCTGACTGAACCACAAGTTTTAGGATTTTAGGGCCGCATCCTCTATAATTCGATGAGAAAGGTATCCTGGTGAGCGATAGTGCCACAACATCATCCAAAGAAAGTGTTTCACGAATGAACCGCCACTGTTCTAAATCGTGCTTTCCGGTATCTTGAACGTCGTTAGAAGGATGTTCTGGCACGCCATGTATGAAGATTGTGTTTAGGCGGTCTTGCTTGCTGTGTCCCTCTTCGGTGTTTCGTTTTGGTTGTCGCGCGCTCCAAGGGACATCAGGATAGATACGTATCCCACAGGATTCGTGTTTTAGCGCGCTTGTAGAGAGCAACACGTTTTCTACGTCGGTGGAGGATTCTAAAGTTACTCGAATAAGTCTGGGTTCACCATAGTGTGGCGAGTTCGGATGACGAGTAATTCGTAACAAGTTTATGGGCTTGGCCTTGATACTCATCTGCATACACAATGAGTTCCATTAGTCTTGGTCGTCTGATAACTTATCCCGCAATGAGATGGCGGTAGATTCAGGGACATTTGAGCATACAACAGTCCGGGCACTGTTGTTGGATCCCTTTTTAATCGATCTACAAGGTATGGTACTCATTTGTCTTGACTTGTTGACAAGTGATTGTTTGCTCGTTTTCTCTCCATTTGAGTTAACGGTGTTTACAATGGGAGAGCACGCAACGGCGGCCTCTCGGTGGACCCTTGCAGCAATCTCTGCATATGTAATCGATGTTCTAGGAGGCTTATTCTCGACAATAGATATTTGAGCTACAGGTATCAAGGGTTCGTGTTTGGCTGCTTCATCCTTGTTAATACTAGATGTCAGGTCTAGTGGAATTTGCTTAACCAGACGTTTTGAATGGTGCCTGATTTTCGTTACTGTGAGTACTGGTTGATTCAAGTAGGTACAACCTGATTTCGCCCGGCGTTCTACCAAAGTTGGAGAAGACAATGAAGATGGAGACGTGGTTGATTGCGGTGCAGGAGAAGCGGATTGTTCGGCATTCCGTTGCTTAGCAGCCGCTACGCTTCTGTGGTCCATACTCGCTTCCATTGAAGTAAGCTTATTGTTTATCCTCTGCTCTGCTTCTGCGATTAACCGGTCGCATTTCTCAGCTAGGATAAGCAAGCACTTAACGAGGGGGATGGTGGAACACGCAGTACGGAACCAAAATGCATCTTGGGAGCTATTTCGCTCCCGTAACTTTTGTTGGGACACATTTGCACATATAGTATGGTATCATGTTAAACAGTGCGAACAAGCCAGACCGATTTTTACTACCCGATGACATTCTCCTAAACCGCAAATGCATTTCGATGGGAGTTTCTTCGGTTTCGCCTTTCTGCCATTCAATTTGTTGTCGTTACCTGACCCAGTGGTTTGGTTAGTGTTCTGTACTTTTACAGCTTTGAGCGCGACGCACATCTGTCAGGCGAGTGTGGTAATTGCAAGGTCAAAAAATCTCGCCTGTAACAGTCGCAGAAATACCAATAATATTGGGATAAGCAGGAAGCAGTGCAAGTCGCGGGAAAATCAATGAATGATTCAATAGAATAACAAGTCAGTTGCCAGGTTATTTGTTACAGAGGTAACTATTGGATACGACTTATTTGGCAAGGATCTTTAGATTAAATAAATAAATGTATGTCATCTATGTTACACGAGGCACGTCAAGAAAGGTAGGAACCATTTTTGTACAAGCAGATATGCGACAATTGCTGTTTGACCAAGTATATTCCTGACACATTAAGTGTGTAGATTCATATCATCCAAGATATGGCATGCGACGGTGGTATATGTTTCCATGTTGTAATAGCAATGTTTTGCAAATGAGAAAGTGTCGATTAATACGAATAATATTATACGTATATAAAGCAAATGAAGCAACTTGAGTTCACGGTAAGAAGGAGTAGTTTGACCTCGAACCGATTGCTCAAACCGCTATCCGCAGTCCCATGACTTCCATTTTCGCTGCTTGTCAAATTCACTGGCGTCAGATACCTTGCACAGTGTTGGATTCCTTTTGGTATCCAGTTGAGGGAACCGCAAGCTTCTTGGGAATTGGGAGCGGATTCGCTGATGAAGGACCATCTGCCGTTATTCCAAGGTTCCTCAGATGCCGGCCAATACGTCTTAAAAATTCGGAGGAAATAGCAAAGGACAAGAGGCAGCCTAACAGACAGGCAGACAGAAATGCAATGGGGCGCTCAAGAAGAAAGTGAGCAACATAAAACAAAGGATTCACCATTGAAAACTACGTGCTGTGCGTCAGCCGGGTTTAATAGGCGAAGGTAGCTAATGTAGCTGTGAGATGGTAAGCAATATGTAGGGTTGGATGTCCGTTTACAGCATAATGACTAGGCAATTAAAATGTAATATCCGTGTGAACATCAGAGGATACAAGACTAAAGCGCTGCGTCACGTATGGTGGTTCAGTCGCTATAATTTGCTAATGGACGTAAGCTAATGCAACTTGAGCTTTGGAAAGCACTTGTTAGCGGTCAACACCGGTTTACTTTAAAGAGTCAAATATGTTGAGGCAAGAAACTTGATACGTGAACAAAAGCACGTACGAAGCTAACGTGCTGTATCGCGCAGTGTAATTCAGTCATGTTTGATTGTTGGCGAATCGAGAGATTACAGGCTGAGTATAAAAGCAAGGGGTTGGGCTGCATGCCCGTCTACAGCGAACAGTCAAATCGGTTGGAGACAGAAGGTGGTTACCTAATTAATAGAACATACGGAGTTAAAGAGCTGCGTCGCGCAGTAGGATTCAGTCGCCTCATTTTGCTAGGAGACGAGAGATAATGGAAAAAGAGTGATGGGAAGCAGGCGATAGCGTTTAACACCGATTTGTATTGAAGAGTATAATGGGTTGAGGCAAGAATGTGAATAATTGAGCTGCGGATGATGATGATGGGTTACTCGGTTAGCGATATTGCCAGATGTTATTGTTAGCATCGATCTGGACCTCGTTCATATACCTTATCATCAGCCTCGCCTACGCCAATAAATTCTGTAACAAGGATCAAGCCGAGGATTTGGCGTAAATAAATGCGAAATGCTGTGACCAATGTTATCTATCTGCTTTCCTTTTGTAGGCTATTCTATGCGTACACATATCCATAAAGAAAGAAAGTAACGCGTATTCTCCTACGAGCTTCGGTAAGATGGTCGAATAGGGTCTAGTCCGTAATGTGTAGAGCTCATCCACTTTCGGTCAAACGAAAAACTTGGCATTAGCGTTTGGGTTGTGCAGTAACTGAAAGCGAAATACCAGGTTGTGTTTGAGCCTCCGGAGCCACAACGGCACACGTTGGAGCTATTTACATATACCACGATAGTTTTGTGTAGATGCTTCTAGTATTCGCTTAGTGAACGCACGTTGCACTGTCCTAATTGTTATATTTTACTTCTCCGCCAGTTAGTTAATACAAAGGAGCAGTATTCTGGGATAGCTTGAGCTCAGCACTTATACGGAGCAAGTCTGGATTCTCCATGCAGCATCGACTTGCAGATGTAGCCTATGACTGATCTGGCCTTGCTATAATGCAACACGCGTGTTCGGTGAAGTGCAGTGAACTAGAGTAGTGTACTCCTAAGTAACGTACAGCAAAGCAATTAATAATTGTTGGTCTGTTTATTCTCAATGCATCGAAAGGAAGACTATAACGATAGATGGCGCTGCACTTAGCTGATGAGAATTCCATTTTCTCTTGGCCTCACCACTTAGCAACGCTCTTCCGTGCATGAAGCAAACAAGCTAGTTGTTAACGTACAGAAGGGATATTAGTGTGCCCATAACGCTATATTGGAAGACACCATAAGTGACAGTCCTATATTGTAATTCCTCTCTAACTAGGCGTACCTTCTGTGTATGCTGTCAAACTGGATGAAAACCAAGACAGCGGCTGATGGGATATATCGAAAGACTGAAGTTTACTCAATAAACCAGCATGTGGGTCTCGGTCAGAAACCTTCCTCATGTCAAGAAAGATAATGACAGGTGAATGGCCTGAATCTATTTCTGTTGTTACAAGTATGCTCGCGCTAGTCGACTGCGGTATTTTCAGGTAAGTTGCGCAACGAAAAAGCGCAACTTTACTTGTTTGCCCGTGGTTGAAGTACAACATTCTTGATTCTGGAAGTTCTCTATCAAGAATAAACAAACAAATTTTGTCGCAGCGACAAATAACCTGTCTTACTCATTAGCTGCTCAGAATTTACAACCGGCTACCTTCTGCTCGCACCAGTTAAAGAGGATTACGATCTGTTAACGGAAATGTGGATGTTGAACAACTAACAGTAAACGTTTACCCCTATGTCACGGTCTTTTTTTGGCCTCCCATTTTGTGTAGATATACCGTTAATTGCAATGTGTAAAGTTACATCTCATCATCCTATCAAGTTAGATCGCTTTCCGCACCCCAGTATTCCGCACATCGGTCCCAAGAATTTGATGCATAAGTAGCGGTGTTCTTGTGTTATCACAAGGACACGGAGCTCTAAAAAGCATCTGGAGTTTCATCTCTTTTTTGTCTTGTATACACAACACAAAAGCTAATAGCATTCGGCGTGCATTCAATGAGTAACGCGGTTTGCATTAGAACAGTTTTGATCCTATAACGAGAAAATGCCCAACCTGATAATTTGTCATTGTTGGTACGGCTGTTTCGCAAGTTAATCGTGACATGCCGTATTTACTTGATAATCTGCTGCATACATTATACATGGTTAAAACTTGCAGCTATATTGAACGACAAATGTGACCCAATCTCCCTAAGAAAACTACCATTGGACCATGTAGTAAACAGTTGGGGATGATATTCATTCTTGCTAAAGTTTGCAAAAATGAAAAACTATTGTGCTTACTTTTACAAGAAAATCTGCTTTTATTGAAGGGAAGATCAGAAACACGATCTACCGTACGTTTGATAAGAGTCTTTCGATTTTGCTCAGTCGCCGTAGATCAGCCACGCAGGTCAGGGTGAGATTGGAGCACACTAATTTGCCGACCCCCCAATGGCATGTAAGTCTACTGTAGTTACTCACCCACGCATGTCTGGGGGTGTGAATACGACGTGAGGACGCATAGCGGTGCATGTGTCCTTGAAATATGATAATTACTCCCGGCGATTTTGACACCGGTCAGTTCAGATTGGGTCGCTGCCGACGTTTTTGGCTGGTGGTTTGCAACATCTCGACAGCAGTACATAATGCATTGGCTACCGTGTTCAAATGTTGGTGGCGCTTCGACAGTTGCTTAATGTTATCCCAGCAAATGATAAAAGGGTTAGTGACAGCGCTGTTGTAGACTGAATGTTACCTTCACATAAACCACCTTAGCAAAATAAGAATTAGTAACAATTAGACGGTGAAAATATGAGATGCTACTTCTGCATAAATGAGTCCGGAAAAGCTGTCGTTGACAGACTACTCCCGTCACAGTCTTGATAGCAATTGCAGGAACCAAGTGGGGTGCACGCTGTCTAATTTGTTTAACAGTGACCGTGACGGTGTAACATGAAAGGCTGACAGTGCCGCTCAGTCTCTCAGTCTCTCAGGAAAACGTAGGTGTATATCAAACGAAATGATGGTTACATGCTGCTGTGTATGCCAATTAAGAGACTACTCGCTGCACGTGTTTGTGGAGAAGGACTGCCGATGAAATCGGTGGCTGTGTTCTGCGTCTCTTGTCTTCCGCCATCCTTGTGCTTAGCTCTCTCGCGGTTTGGCCGATGTACACATGTGCGCAGCAGTCCTTGCCACCAATTTTTTAGACGCAATTGGTTGTCCTATCTGCTAGAAGTGGGTCTTTCAAGCGCACTAGTGTAGAGCGGAGCGTTTGGCCTTTCTGGGAAATTGAGCTTATGTTTTCTTTATTTAACAACATCTGGATGGCCTCTGAAGTTCCATCTTTATAAGGAATATCTACCGTCCCAATCCACTCGGTAGTACACCGTGGTTGAGGATTTAAAATCTGCTGCAACGGGTATCCGCCTCAGGTATTCACTACCAAGCAATTAGTTCATTGTTTCTTTCCGCGCGGCCTTCCTATCTTCTTCCTCTGTGTACAGAGTCTGGGCTCTGTAAAACAGTGATGAGACGATTCCAGAATACACACCCTTTGGGCGACCTGAACTATAGTAGAATATACCATCTGTCTCCGTCGGCTTACGATATATCTTTATTTTTGGACTACCCCCATTCCTGTGAACTAAGCAGTCAAGAAATGGCAATGTTCCAATGCCAGATTCCAATTCCATAGTGAAATGTCTGGTCTCCGCAAGAGTGTTCAAACGGTTTAGAAACTCGTCTTTCTTATCCCGTTTTATGCAAACAAAGGTGTCATCCACATAACGGAGTGACGCTCCGCGTTAGTATGTGAGTTGAAGCTAGAAGATTAAAGCCTAGCAAAGCATGTTGGGAAAGGCCAAGAATCGGAGGGTTGAAAACTGGGGGGATAAAAGTGAAGTTGGAACGGGACCATAAGGGGGAAAAGCGTAAGAGGGGAAATAAGAAGACGGGAAGGCTTGAGCAGGAGCATCCAAACCTCTATCCACCCTGCTCGATGCAGAAGATGGGGCACCGTTGATTATCCTCTGCGGTGGCCAGAGCGTCAGGTATTTGTTTGAAGAGTGTTTCCTTGTTTTGCGTGGGCAGGATACTGTCAGGTTGCCCAGGCCTAGACAGGAGAATGATTAGTGTTCTCAACTAAAGCATCTGGTTCAAAAACCTGACCGCAAGACAGCGGGTTTGGCGTTGGGCTATAAGGTGTCCGTTTTAAGGAATAAGGTGCCACCCTCATTCCAACCCCCAAGCTGGAGGACCAGGACGCTGAGTTTGTCTGGCCTCTATACATTGACCAATCTGGTATGATTGAATCTGAAGGTGCAAAAATGCACCACCCAGTATAGCTCAATGAATCACTGAGGCACACAAACCATCGCACTACGGTAAGGTCCAGACTTATTGCGACATAGTCTCTCCTAGAATGAGGACAAGTTCAGACGAGCCGTGTGTGATAGATCGATCGAACACAGCGGTGAATCATGGTATGGGGTGGCCTAATGAGCTTAACACGAGTGTAAAACTGCGGTGAGACAAGGACAAACGTGGTCATAAAGCAAAGGGACACTGCAGGGCTGTTAGGGTGGATACACATGGGGATAGACACCAGGAAGGAGGGCAACTAAGGCGTGGGAATTGGAGTGTTCGAGAAAAGACAGTACGTAACAGCAAATACGAGCTAAACCTGGGGAGGGGAATGGGGAAGTTGGGGTAGTAAATTTGGGTCAGGCAAAGACGGTTGTCATCGAACAAGTGTACGTTACACATACCACCCCGCAAATACTGTCTGGATGCAGAATAAGTCACAACACAGATCTGTCTCAGGAGGTGGAATGGCTCAATGTTACAGCGAAAGGGCCGTGTTACGGTAAATGATGGATCATAACATTTGCTCGAATTCCTCCTGGTATCTGCAGATGTTGTGCCCATGCTGGGTCTTGATTCCATTGAGACTTTAGGTTTCGTCTCTTTTATTCATGACCGTTCTGTTCATTCGTGTGACAATAACACAGATGGTAGACAATTATCTTAGTGTGTTTGCCGATGTCGTGGTGAAATTTCAGGGGGAAGCTCACCTGACGTAAAACGAATAGGTAAGACCAGTAGCAATGACAGTTAGGAAAGTACCTATCGTTTTGCGTGAGAAGTTCTTAGACGAGTTGCAGCGCTTGATCCGTTTGGGTGTTAGCCAAGGTTAATGAATCAATAGGTTGGGTCAGTCAGGTTGCGTTAGTCACTAAGCCGTCAAGTGGTGTACGCTTGTGCATCGATCCTAAGATGCTAAACGCCGCGCTCAGAAGAGAACATTTCACGATGCCAAAGCCAGATGACGTCCAACCGGTATTGCTTAAGGCTAAATTATTCACAAAATTTGACCTCGCTTCTGCTTTCGGGTACATTAAGCTTGTCAAAGAGTCCAGCTAGTTAACCACGCATGGAACGCCATTTGGACGCTGCCAATGGTTGCACCTACCATTGGTTTGAAAGTATCCAGTGAAATATTTTGGAAACGCATTATGCAAACACTAGGCGACTTACCGAGGGCATGATGTGTATAACAGAAGACGTGCTAGTTTTCGGAGTTACTGGAGAAGAGCATGACTGCAATGTATACAGATTGCTACAGTGCTGTGCAATCAGGGAAAGTAAACTGAAACGTAAGAAGCCTGTGTTGCGTAAAACGAAGTGGTTTTTTACGGACACGTTTTAAGTTCAAAAAGAGGGGCTAAAGACAGATCCAAAGAAAGTCAGAGCCATAAAAGAGATGCCACCCCGACAGCTGTGTGAAGGATATCAGCAGGCTGAACGGGAGGGTGAACTATCTCAGCCGTTTTTTACTCGGACTAGCTGAAGTAATGATTCCTATGCGGAAACTGACACATACAGGCGAAAGTTGGCAGTGGACCGTAGAGCAAGAGAAAGCTTTCCAAAAGGTTAAACAGCTGATCACAAGCGTCCCCATCCTAACGTACCATGATCCATTACTTTCCTTGATATCCAGTGTGACAGTAGCCGGTTCGGCATCGGTGCCGTGCCAATGCAAAACGGAAAGCCCATTGATTTCCGCAGCCGAACGCTAACGGAGTCCGAACGTCGTTATAGTCAAATCAAAAAGGAAGGTATCGCGCTGATGTATGCTGTGAAGGGTGTTACTGATTAGACATTCGGCCGCCGAACTGTCTACCTGCTTTCGGTATTTATATCTGACCTCGAATTGGCAATCACTTAAAATGTCCTAATGTTTACCGACGCCATCAAGTGTTGGCGTAATCTTTAGGTAAATGCCGACCAGCAACTGCTTCAGATTGATCTGGACACGGTACATCGCTAGCCATTTTACAAATTACTACATTTCAAAGTGACTAAAGGCAAAATCATCTCCATAAGGCACAACACCAGTTACTCATACAGCCTCAGAACTATGTACTGCAGTAATCTTCCATCGAACGTGATCCTTGTGTGTTGGTTCAAGATGAATCGGGTTGCTCCAGGAAGTCCCAAAAGGCCACGTAATCTGATAATTTCCATCTGGGTCTGTTGTTGAACAAAGGGACAATTCTATTTTGACAGACGCTTAGTGCACATGGTCACCATCATATCGAATACGCCATTTAAGCCCGGCGTCCATGGCTGAATAACGCCTTAATGTACTGTGGCATATTCAAGGTCGGAATTGTTAGCCCCTGGGGATATCGCTGAATAAAAGGCAATCATAAAATGAACATGATTCTGCAAGACCCACACCATGGCTGCCACTGCGGACTGCGAATCTATAATAATGCAAACTGAGGAAGTCACTCATTGTAACTAGCAGAAAGGTATGACCGTATGTTTTGTCCCAGGACTTTCATTACAATTCACGTAACTTACTCGTAGAATGCTCTTTCTGAATCGGTCGTTTCTGCAGCGACTCAAGTAATATTTTTAAAAATCGTTGGATGACGCAATTATCCACTTACGCGATTTACATACCACGGTATATCCATTCTCTTCTTGGAATATACCTCGGAAATATTAGTCATTACCTGCAGGTGCTGTGACACTACGCGGATTGCAGGATTAGAACATAACCAAGGATGATTCTTATATTTTACTTAAAGTAACAGCTGTTTTTTCGATAACCACACCAAATCACCCAACGGGAATCTTAAAGCACGACTCCTTAACCTGTGCAAATTCATGTTTTAATGTGCATACATCCTACTCCAAACTTAGAGTTCTTAGGATACCGTCATGGTAATTGAAACATGGCTGACTTCTGTCTACGCTTATGCCGAGATAGCACCGCCCGGCTTTACTCCCCTACAAAGCGAATAACCTAGAAAAGGAGGCAAAGTGCTCTTACATTACCCACCTATTTGTATAGCTATATCATCGCCAAACTAGATAGGCAATTTTTTGTCTCCTTTGGTGTCGTCTGTACCTGAAACGTTGAGATGTGTATTTACTAACAATAATTAACCACTCTCTACTATCCACTCTTCAATTGGATCAAATCATTGCGTCTGGTCATACAATTACTTCCTTTGAGTGGGGGACTTCAGCCTTCATGCAACGAAATCTCAGCTTCGCTCTGCGAACAGTTTAAAGCGTACTTGCAAGATGTACTTGTTGATATGCTGTTGTGCAAACATGTTACCGCTCCCTCGAGATAAACAACTGGCGACGAAGCATACGTTTTAGACATTGTGTTCACCAACGAGATAATAATAATTAATGCAGTAAACATAAGTGTACCTTTTGGCCGTAGCGATCACGCGATGCTTCGCTTCCGCTTCACTTGCAACGCGAAATACGTCTGTGAAAACAACGAGGAAGTTCCAGTTATCACACATTACGGTATACGTTTTGACGTCGTTCATCAAAATAACGGGTCTTTTCTATCTGCCCAGCCTCTGAAACCTCCTGGAAGAAATTTGTCATTCTGTTCACTTGGCTAATTTTAATGGCGTCTGAATCCAAATT
>CALYDF020003717.1:0-27357 GCA_944474145.2 Dicrocoelium dendriticum
CTCGCAGGATGTTACTGACTTTTGCTGTGTCAAACAGATAAGGCGAAACAGTATTACAATACGCAGACGTGCGGGAGAATAAATTTATGAATTTCGAGCTAATAGAAGAGGGAGGAATGAGCATTGTAAACTCGATGAAATCGGTCAGTTTGTATTGTAGAAGAACACTCATTACAGGCTTCAAGATATCTAGAAATGAGGAAATCAACAAAAGAATCACCAAACAAGCTGCTGCAGCTAGAAATGTGCTTTATAGATCGCACCAATTAGATGTAGTCCTTCTGAAGCAGTCCAGGGAAAATGTCAGGAGAGCAGTATAGTCAATGGGAAATAATACCAGAGGTCATAAACCTAAATATTAAAGTATAAGGTACTGAATGCACTTTGTGTCTGAAGGCATAAAAAGAATATTTTCTGACTTTTTAAAGTTTTACAGACGTGCATGGACAAAGAATGCTTCTGGGACAAGCTAATTGACGGTGGAAGAGCTCGGTATGGGATTTTCATTCAAAGTAACGGTGAAGACAATATATATGAGGGACTGCAACGTATCGCTACGTAAAAGTAAAATCCCACATCTCTGTATTTGGAAGCATTAAGCGTAAGAGATCTGGGTGAAGATCATTCCAGTAGATATTTTAACCCGCGTTGAATTGATGAGGAAGCCTGGTTAGTGGGGACTTACAGCACGACATCATCAGCATATTTACACCCTAGAAACATGGTATTCATAGGGAGCTATTCAACATACAAGGAAAATAGAAAAGGTGATGGCATCGCTCCCTGTAGAACAACACAGTCCGCACGGAGGACGAAGGATTTCTTACTGGTCAACATGGTGAAGTGATAACGATCAGTAAAATAGTCACGTAACAGATTACACACACCAAGGAGAACTACATTTTCGGTTAGCAGGTTTAGCAACTTGAACTATCCAGGCTTTCAAAAGGCATTCGAATAACGCGGGAAGAGTAGCCGTAAGGCTTTACATTTTTGTAGTACTACAGATGCTATAGAAGAAACAACATATGCCACTGCATCCAATGTGGAGCGCTGAAGTCTGCACGCAAACTAGTAAATCTCGTATTCAAGAGCGACTGAAAAATCCGCGGAATTGACATTCTTTCAAAAACGTTTAAGAGCACAGATTTACATACAATTTAAGGATAATTTTGAGATCCAGCTTTTGCTACTGGAGTGATATTGACCCTTCTCCAAATGTCCGGGATCAAACCCGTAGAGAGACATTTGTTAAAGAGGTATGTTAGAGGCAGTGTGAGTGAATTGGCACACTTCTTCAAAGCTAATGGTGAAAGAGCATTCGGACCACAAGATTTGATTTCCTTTAATCTTTTGAGTTCCTTGTTGGCGTTGCTTCGATCGAAGGGCGCGGCTGAACTTGAGCTACTGAAGGAGGGCAAGGAAGATGAGCTTAGTGAGGCGGAACTAAACTCCAAATTCAGTTTATCTACATTCAGTTTGCCTCTCTACCTGAAAATGCTCTTACCACAGAGTTGCCTTAGAAGCCCCCACAAATCTCGACAGTGATGGCTGCCTAGAACTGCTTCGACGTGTAATTGGTTTAGTCTTTTTATCTAGGATTTAATTGCTGTAGTTAGACTTTTGACATGAGAAGCATTCTTTCACTTGTAGGCCCATTCTTTCATGCATTAATTCGCTTAAGCAGTGGTGATGAAATTATATCTGCTCTTAAATAGATAGTTTCAACAGCGCAACACATATCAAAGAAATATTTGATGTAGTCCGTAAGGTGGTCACATTCGACAAACACTTCACGTCGTTGAGGACCAAAAAAGCAGTTAAAGAACACTTCGTCTGGAGCCTTGTGATATTTTCCAAGGAGCAATTTCGCCGGTTGATAATCTTGTAAGTATGTTTTGTCAGCTGTATATGACTGAACACAGTGCTAAAATACAACCGTCTGAGTTGCTCAAAGGAGCCTGCTTCTTGTGGCAAACAACTGTCGTATTTTGGGAACACAGCGTCCAACATGCCATCTTATTTGGTCAAAACTGTCATTAGATTTACCAAGCCAAGTGTCTTCAAGAAGGTTGTATCCTTTATATTACAGTCGCAGGCAACAATACAGACAGAACAAATTTACTTAAACAGTAGCATTGAAGAAATTTGGTATTCAAAAAGCTTTAACTCCGATGCAGATGGGTCAGAAGCAATGTATACATTTCCAACGACGATCAATCGAAAGCCAATTAAGAGCATCGGTTTCTACTCAACTAAATGGCAGCTTGTAGAAATCGTCGAGTACTTAAATATTGTTATTGGTGTGTTACACCAAAGTTGGTTAACGTAACTGATAATACCACCACTACGAAACTGGGGCTTTCCGGGGCGGTCAGATCTGATGGGAAAAATAACCAACGAGTTGAATTACCCCATTTTGTACATCAGCGTGCAACAAGCTTTCTTGTAACAGTATGAATCCTGTACTAACGTAATAATTTCGTGGCATAAAAGGATTGAACTAACTGCTTTTACCAAGGAGGGAGCGCACATTATTGGTAAGTATCTGTAAGACTTGCGCTTTGTCGACAGAATAATGAATGTGGACAGAATGTCACCCAGCGCTATGGTTGCGCTTTTTCCAAGGCATTTATTTGTAATAAGTTTGCAAGTGTTCCTGACTTTATGGTCACACTCGATAAGGCACGGATTTAAGGCAGTAACACGCGACGTTTTAATGGTTGACGGAGTAGTAAAACATTGAACTTGAGTCCAGATCAGCAAAACCGGCTGCTTCAAATTCTGCTACTTCATCATCGTCACTCCCAATCAGCAGGCTTAGGCTAGTTTGAAAACGCACCTGACGCTGGCGTTTTGACCTTCTGGGACTCGTCATTAATGCGCCTCTTAGCGGACCGCCGCCGGGTTCCTTCCCCATGACTTCAGGATGCCAGCAGCTAGTGCCACTACGCCATGGGTGACAGCCGCGAACCAGCGTGATTGACAGTTGATTGATATAGCTCGGGTCATCTTCCACTGCCATTCCAGTTACGAACGGTGCAGAGGACAATGGCTAGTCTCACGAGATAGGACTTTCCGCATAGCGCCTATGTACCACATATCATAGTCAACTGTCAATCACACAGGTCTGCGGCTGTCACCCATGGCGAAGTGGCACTAGCTGCTGGCATTCTGAAGTCATGTGGACGGAACCCGGCAGGGGTCCGCTAAGAGACGCACTTATGACGAGTCCCAGAAGCTCAAAACGCCGGCGTCTGGGGCTTTTCCAGACTAGCCTAAGTCTGCTGATTGGGAGTGACGATGATGAATTGGCTGGCGTATACCAAAATCCTCACGACTACTCATCAGTAAATTGATTCAAATTTAACAATAATATCTAGAATCCGCAGTCTGTTGTGCAAAATAATCCAACGAGAACAGCAACAGCCGAACTTAAAGGCCCCGTCACAAAATGATCAAACTTTTACAAGCAATCATGTGTCACAACCGGCACATTGGGTTGCATGCAACAGGAAGATGGTTGAAAGGTAAATATGTTGCAGAAATAAGAAAGCTACTAGAGGGTAACAAAATCGTTTACGATGTGCCGATATTCTGGGTTCATGCGTATGGTGTGAAGATCAACATTACAAATCTATATATTGAAATGTTAATGAATTTCGTAGACAGGAAGTATCTCCAAGTGTATGTAATTCTTCGAAGCATTGGGCCCCATCTTGACGAACGAACGAACGAAAGACAAATGAACTGAGGGATCAGTCGCCGGCTTCCAATGGGCGCGATTCCCCGAATTTGCTCTGCTGCCTTGCGGTCAGGCTATTTAGCCAAATGCAAGGTGTGGTGTTCCCTAAGTCAACACTCTACTTCGGCCTTGGCAACCAAGTAGTATTTTGCCCTCTGACGAAATCGTGGACTTTGATGTGTTGTGTTGTATTTTCTTTTACTGTACTTGTACCACCTTTTGAGTCCCATGATTTCTGATGGCTCTGTGTCAATTCGTAGACTGATATATATGTGTATATATATTTGTGAAATGTAGCGCTGATAAATTTACAAGTGTGCAGCATTAATTTGTGACCTTATTTGGTAAGGAGTCATATTCGCCATGTAGCAGGGTTGTTAAAAGAACATTTTGGTGTTTTATATGGCGAAGTTTCGCCACGTAAAAAGCAACGACGTCCTGGAACACAGCTGTCAATTCATTTAAACGATAATGTGTAACTGGTAAGGCTCCTCACCTACCGCAAATTCGCTCGGGCATTCGCTGTAGTGTTCCGCTTTAATATTTCCGTGGACTGACCAAATGACCTAGTTTGGGTCAAAGATTAAACCTTGAACTTGGTCGAAGTAGGGTTATGGAGAATCTCGTAAAGATCTGTGATGAGCTAAAATTTGAACTTAATAGAGTTCGACTTTTCTGTAATGGTATCCTTCTCCGGATTGCTAGGACTTGTCTCCAGCTATACAGGCTCGACGTTTGCCAAGGTGGCGTGTGCTGTTGGATCCTGGTATAATTATCCGTCCAGTGCGACTTAACCATGAAGTGTCCGATAAGCTCCTCGAACCTCAGAGAAAGATAAAAGAGAGACACAGACAAGGAGAGGGGCACGTATGATCGCCGTAAAGCCAAGCAATGTGAAGTCTTATATTATGCATACGTGGACCAGAGAGAAATAGATGTAAAATGTGCGACAAATAATACGCTAAACATGTCTTCGTCGTTCATGCAACAAAATGTACTAGGCGTGTGGGTAAAGCTGCTACACCCTGAACTACTATAACTAGGTGGATAAAAGCCGATTTTGGATCTGATCGAGTAACAACGATACAACGTGAGCACGTGTCGAGTCAAGCATGTGGTGGATCAAAATGCGCAGTACGTGACTTATCCAACGCAATAATTGCTAGATGATTATGCGTTGGAGACCAAGAGTTTCCGCTCCCAGGACTCTGCTTCTAAATTCCACGTTGCACACATCGTGCTGCTAACGTACGCGAGCAATCCAACACATGCAGAGGTTGTCGAAAGCAGACAGTCAACTTAAATCTTCCGATCGAACAAGCCAGTTCTTGCAGCGGTACAGTAAGACAGCACGGACTGTCGCATTGTACACTCGGCTTTAGGCTTGAGACTGAAATCGCGACGACGTCACAAGTGTCTCAGGTTATTAAATGCGACGCAGGCGATGGCAATTCTTTGTGAAATTTCAACGCCAATACCGTAATGCAACTCTCGAGTTAAGTAAAGCTGTTAACTTACTCCAGGCTGACATCCGAAATGGTTAACCCAGGCGCAGGAGTTTTCCAATCTTGTTGCAAAGCTGTACCCTTCGAGTGAGCAAAATATGGATCATTCTTATATGCTTCTATCGCTAAGCTGTTCATAATGTTCTGAACAAACTGCGATTTGTACTGCAGCAAAGCCATGTCATCAGCCAAGTACAGTTCCACGACTCTGCTCCTTGGTAGAAGCCCAAGACCGCAGCTCTGTGCTCTTTCTAGTGCGCGATGTACGACATATTCGATAGCAAATTTGAACAGGAACGGCAAGATCGGACAACATCGGCGCACCCTACTGGTAAAAGAGAACGAAGAAGCAAGTCTGCCATAAGCCGTAGTTATGCCAAAAGTGGGACCATACACCTCTTTAAAGAGTATGACATACATATTGGGAACGCTGTTCCGTAGCAGACAGTTTCACAGTGACGATCTATCTACTGTATCAATAGCGGCTCGGGTATGCAAATACATCCCCATTGTTGGACTTCGGTGGACATGAAGGTGTTTGAGAATTTGACGCAATGGAAAATATGGTCAATGCAACCACGGCCAGAACGAAAGACAGCCTGTTCCTGACGACAGAATCTCTCATGGGTAACTGATAGCCTACGCAGCAGTATAGAGAAAAACTTGGACGCGACAGAGATAAGTGCGGTTTCACAACAGATAGTGCATTCACTCCGAGAGTGCTTCTTCTGGATCGGAACCACAGCAGATTCTCCCCATGAGTTAGGAACCTTCCAAACCCTCCATACTTTGGTGAACATTGCTAGAAGTTCAGTGACAACTAACTTCCACCCATCTTTGAATATGGCTGGAGGAAGACGGTCAAGTCCATGAGCTTTCTGGCTTTTCCGAGTCTGGATTTCTCTCCGTAGTTCTGCTTCGGCGGGAGGATATATGAAACTGACCAAGGATCACACGATGGCGGTAGATGTGTAAGCAGGGGTTGTGTTGAGAAATTAAGCTGTAGAGCAAAGTGTCCTGCCCAGCGATCCAGACGTCTGCGTAGCTTTGTGACTCTTGTACACTCTGAATCACAGATGGCCTGACTGATGTTTGAACTTTGCGTCCGGTGGATCTGATGAGATAAACCAACCTGCGGCTATTACCAGCAGAAGCCGCAACGTCCATTTTCCTGGCTTGTTTAGACCACCAGGATTCACGATCACGGCGAAGACTGACTTGCAGTTGTCTGGAATTAGAACGCTGGGACTCAGCGTGCTCCACACTGACGTTTAACGCTCGCCGATAATCGAGAAGTTCCGCGGAGATGGCCGAGATCCAAATTTTAGTTGCAGTGTACACGACCGCAACTGGACAAACCCGCTGAAAACATAATCTGTTGCAATCACGACCAATGCTGATCAACGTCCCGAGAAGGCGGAGAAGTAAGGTTCTCACGAAGCGGCTTTGGATGTTCCGATTGCACATCGGGGTTTTCCAGTTTATCAGAGTTCAGTAGAGTTTGTCCAGTTCTAGTTGAGCCATCGACACGCAGGCAAACCGACGCACGCACTAGCGCATGGTCAGTTTCTACGCATGTTGACCAATGGGACTTGCAGTCCCTAATACTGCCGTGCCAGTGATGACTTATATCGATGTGATCAATCTGTGTCCAACGTTGTGGGGATGATGGAGCGTGCCAGGTAACGTAGTGACGTCTAGGGTGGCGAAACTTCCCGCTGATGCGGCAATGTTAGTGGATTGCACACAAAATGCAGTCTTTCACTTTTGTCTGAGGGAAAGTTGTATCCATGCGTGACTCTAAGATAGCGTTCGCTTGGTAACAAACCAACAACACGCGCGTTGAAATCCCTGCCATACTAATGATGTCCGTTTTGTGGGGTCCTTAAGAGCAAATCCTGATGGTTTTGATAGAAATAGTCCTTGACGGTATCTTGGCTACAGTCAGTGGGAGCTTAATCAGAAGTTGCATATGGAGCGCGGTTATCTTACGGAAAGACAGCGAAGGGAATGTAACTTATTCCGCCCATTGGGAGCCGGTGACCAATTACTCGGTTCCTATACCTTTCGTTTGGTCAAGTACCAAACAGGGGCCCAATCCTCCCCACGATGACAGTATCTGGCAGGTGGAATGCCATGCTTCGCCAGAGTGAAACGAGGAGCAGTGAACTTATTTAGTGGCGATTAACATACGCCATGTCGAATTGTTGTTAAACCGAAATGTCTGGTATTTTATATGGTGAACGAATGTTAGGCTAAAACCCACTACGTCCCATCTCGGGCGGATATATGAGGTGAGCAGAGTGCTGAAACTTACCGGAGTGATACGGAAGAACGACCTCCGTAGAACACCCTGCATCCTGTTTGTGGCCGCGACCTCCTAAAGATGTCTTGGGCAGTTAACTGCCATATGAAAAGATAACCCACAGATCCTCCTCGTGCAGAATATGCTTGAGAAGATATCCACCAATGTGGTATACACCGAATGAATCCGGGTTACAAATAGGAAGAACAGCACACTTGTCGTAGTTGTCAGGTATTTGCCAATTAACGGACCAATCGTGCAGCTGGTCCAGCGCAGTTTGGCCTCTGACCGCGTCCTCAAGAATAGCTACTTCTGACCATAGCTTGAGCTTATCAGCGTAGATTAAGCAGTCGGCTTGAAGCGCTGCAGGAAGGTCATTAATGAAAAAGCTTGAAAATTTCTGGACAAAGGACAGATCCTTGCTGGACACCGCTTGTCATAGGCACAGAGCCGGATAGCATTTGGTTCACCTTCCTTTGATGCGTCCGATCTCTCAATAAGTCCGCGACGCATGCAAGGACTTATTTGTTGACGCCAATTCCTTGGAGGTTGAGCAGAAGTCGTTTGTGTGGGACTTTGTACAAGGCCGTGCTGAAGTCAATGTAGCTAACAGCTGCGTATCTCCGGTCATCTACTGGTCTGGCCCATGCTTCTCTGACAACAAGCGGGTTAGGGATACAACAGCGAGCCCTGCGGAATCAGTGCTGAGCGGAGGAGATGGCACACAGTCGTTTGCAGTGGGTGTGGAGGGCGCACTTGACGATCCGTTCCATGAGCTTACAGCTCCCAGCCGTCAGACATATCGGTCGCTAGTTTGCAGGATGGTGCCGGTTCACACCTTTGTACTTGGGCATTAAATTCTCTACTTTCCATCAAGTGGTTGGCGCCGGTCTGCAAGGGAACGCCGGGAAACTTGTTGTATCGGCGCAGCAATGTATGCTGCTACCCTCTTGAGGAATAACGGGTGAAGTCCATCAGGGACCGGTGCAGAGTTAGGGTTCAGTTCAAGAAGGAGTCTCTTGACTAACTCGGGAGTGCTTTCGATATGCGTGAGAGGAGAGTAATACGTAGCCAGGTCGTCAGTGGGTAGTGACGGTTCCATGGAGTACATCGAGGATTACTGCGAAATTAGTAGTTGAGCCTCCTCGTCATCTTCGTAGAGCACTGTGTCCTCTTCCTGGCAGGATAGAGAAGGGGTACCACTGCCAGCCTTAGCTTTTCGCTTCAAGTAGGAGAACAGCTTCTTCGGGAAGGTTCGTGGTTGCATACTTAAGCTAGGTTCACAATGTGATTGTTTCTGGCGCTTTCTTAGCGTGAACAGATTGCTGATAACTTGGTACTTCGTGTATTCTGACGTTTCCCGTGTCGAATTGAACGCTTTCCACAGCTTGCGTCCTCTATTCATCACGGATCCCACCTCTCGGTCGATCCAGGGGGCCTTTGGGGAATTGCCTGCCCTTCGTGGTAGGAACAACGTTTTCGATGCTCGAAAACCTCTTCGCGCGTAGTAGGTGCAAAACATCATTAAGATCCAGGGCTTAAAAATAAATAACCGAACTAATGGTTTATTCGCAAATTTATAGGGACACATCAAATCTGGAATGGTCCTGACTATGCTGCTTGCCACTTCCAGTAATCTGGATGGGACAACACGCTAGAAGTTTTGGCGGCGTATCTTGTGATCATGTAAGGCAAGGCTACCTGCCCAAAAGGAGATTGTAGTGTGGTCACTCCGACCGAGTGGTTGTAGAATATTCAGGCCATGGACATCAGCGAGCGCTTGTGTGAAGATGAGATGCAGTATGTTTGAGGTTTGACCCGGTATCATCCGTGTTGGCGCTGAGATGTGTAGGATCAGACTGCATTTGTGAATAGCGTCAATGAAGCCAGTCTCGAACAAATCTTGCTAAAGCACACGGTGAAGAAGATTTCAGTCGACACTGGGTGCATGGAGGTCGCGCATTAGCAGACAGTTCCTTCCTCGACCATAGCATTTTTCCGACGTAATAGACGGATGCCTGAGCTCAGTGGAGCGCTGTAAACCACACCGACCGTGTGCAGCTGATATCCGTCATGAGTTCTGCACCACAGTATCTTTGAGGCTCCGTCATTATCGCAAAGCGCTTCAAGTGCGTATACCTTGAAGCAGGACCTTGTGTAAAGAATTAATCAATCACCGTCCGCCCACTGGATTGACCGGTTTGTGCGAGTTGCTATCCTGATATGCTAACCACAGCCTCCAGGATCCCGGTTGACCATCAGGTCTCGGGAGAAGCCAGTAAAGCTGACTGACGCTCCGTAATGAGTATAGGCATCCCGTCAGGCTTATTATTAATGCTGCGTGCATTGGCAAAAATCACTCGCAAACCACTATTTAGACATGGGCTGGGTGGCAGATAGATTGACTTCCAGCGAGTTCACTGAGTTTACTGAACTACTCGAAAATCCACAATGTGGAGAGTAGTGTCACCATTCGTTCGACGAGTTCGCAGTTAGTTGAGTGCTTGTCTCATTCTGACTGTATCTTCCGAACAACAAAGGTTTCTCCTTTGAGACGTGAGGTACACCTGGGGATGCGGTGACATTCATCCTTATCGCGACACGAAATTTTGCAGGCGAATCTTGGATGGATCATCTTGCTTTCTACCCAGACGGAAAGCAGGGACGAGGTTGATACCTTGGTCACTTTCATTGAGTGGAATGGATAGCATCCGCTTCAAAAAGCCTGATAGTCCAGCCTCCATTCAGTTGATTTTCCTTTGTCGGCTTCAGGAGCATTCGTAATTATTAAGCAACGCTCACGAGGTGTTTTCTCTTTTCCAAAGAAACATGAAGTTTGTGGGATTGACTTTCCTTGAATGAGCCATTCGTGTTGGGTAACATCGTCAATAATGTGTTCCAGTTTTGTTAGGTTAAATTTTGCTTTAGACTTTGAATCTGCTTTCTATGGTCTGTCATTTGCCCAGATTGTTCGCGGAGCTTTCTGCAACGCTTATGCCTGCCACAGCAGTATAGGTCCTCCTCTTTATTGTTGGCTCAGTTGCATCCACCTGGGCATTGCAGACGCCACCCGGCGTTGGTAGTGCACCCTCTGTTTAAGAGGTTATCCGGTTTTGGCTTTGATCTGGATTTCCAGCACCGACGGGAAACAGGGTTCCCGCCACAGTTATGAAGCAGTCACGGCTTCTTTTCCCTTGGTGCGTTGAGTAGCTAGACTCAGGCAAACACACGGACGAAACAGGAGTTCCGGCGACAGAGTTCGACAGAGGTTGTGCAGGAACAGTAGGTAAGCTGAGGGGACAAACGTTCAGCAGAAGATTTTAGTCGTTAAGCGATGCTAGACACGGGTCGCAGTGAAAGCTTATGCCCTTGCAGGCATTGTACTGAAGACAGTGGTAGAAATCTTGACCAAGGGTACATCACCATATGTGCATCCAAAGCTCGCCGATGGCGCACTGGACGTCCCTTGGCCGGGAGGTGACACCTTTGACACAGTCAAAGCACTTGGACGTCATAAGTTCGGAGAAAATTTGACAACTGCCAACTTTCTTTACAGTTGTTTACTGGGACACTTCTCTTCTTGACATTTGAAAAGAAATTGACAACAGTCAAATTCTGTTCCCAGTGTTTATTCCAACACTGTTTTCGATGATATTTTGGCCTAGAAATTTAACCAATATGGCACGTCAAAAAACGAGATATTGCCTAGTACTCACAGAGACAATTTGGACTGGAAAGCTAGGTTTAGCCCGTAGGTATTCCGTCTGCAGCGGTCGTTGAACCGAGAATTTGCAGTATTTAAATTACTGATGGATCCAAAACAATTATCGCATCACACCCTTCCCAACCACCCTGTTCTAGCCAGCACAGTGCGCAGTTTTCACCACGAATTAACCATGATCACTATGATTCTGAGTCCAGAGTGATCGTTTGCGGAATAGTGGATGTTGAAAAAACCGTTTCCCGAGCAAGAGGTGCACGTTTTTGGACCAATCATTGTATGACTCCACCCTAGCAACCTTGCATCATCTGATAAATGGCAACCAAACAAGGTACCGCTATCGTGCACCACAACACGGGATCCTATACAAGCCTACACCCTTTGATACGGGTCACCCATTGGGGCGTCCTACTTATCGGATACTAACGGCACTCCTCACGTAATTAATTTCCGTTGCAAGGAAATTGGGAAGGCACCTGCTAGTGACGCAGCTCCTAACCTCCACCAGTCCTCATGTGTGTCCGCACTGCAATGACAACCCGGTGCGTTTTCTTAGACGAGCAGCAGAGGGCACAAGCTGAAAAATGTTACATTTATACTAGTGTATGAAGTTTACAAAATTTAGATGTTTCAATCAACGCTTTCGCCCGAGGTGTTGGTAGTTAGCTGTTGGGTAATTGTGAAGCAAATTTGTGCTGAAATGCAATAGCACCTGGCGCTGTTTCAGTACCTGCCTCCGAAACCTACGAATTGCAGACCTATGGCGCACGTTGTTCCGCCAGGTTTTAATGCATTTCGCCACGCCACTGGGCGTGTTGCTTGTGCTGTGAAACTTCTAAAACAATATGTCTATTGAATGCTCACCTGCATATGCACTCACCATGCATGGCCACGCAAGTCGTAGTTGTTCTGATTGCCAGCAGATTTCCTGGACCTGAGGAATTCACCTGTGAGTCAACTGTGCGTGTGAATTTGCGCACACACATGTTTTTCGTACATGCGGAGAGTGCTTCCCCTTGTATTCCTCGCAAAATTAACACCTGATGCATATGAATTAAGTGGACGCACGTTTGTGCTGACTGAAGCAACTTACGAGTTTGTCATGCATCTCTTGGCCTTCAAGGAAAGCTTCGAGGGCTACACGCTCTCCACTGTGGTGAAAGTTATGTGCATGGCAGTTGGGCTTGTGGAATGTCCTGCCCTACGGCATCCCTAAAAAGAATTAAGTGCCGTATTAATTGTGTTAAAGGTGCAGACACCGATAATCGAAATGTTTAAACCAAACGAACGGGTGGGCAAACATGTTATAAGGTTACCTAGCAAAGGTTTAACAGCTTTTTGAATTTCCGTGGCGACAGTCGTTTGCGCACGGCAGTAGGTGGGGCAGTAATCTGCATTCCTGTGCTAAATGCGCAATACTTGCTTTCCGATTCGTCTGTTTTTGGTTCCGGCTGAGGTATGGATTGGGGAACATTCTCAGGTAAAGCTGCTCGTGTTAGGTAAAGCGCAACCACAACATATATGTTTTCCGTAGGGTAGCACGAATTAAGACCGGTGAAATATTGGGTTAGATGGCTACAGAATCATGGGAGGATGAATCGGTGCATTTTACACTTACATTCTGTGTCCTCCATTGGCACTGCACTCTATTTCGCTGCGTTGGAGGTCGGTGTTGATGTGACCGATCTATTGGAAATCTCGACGAGCGCAGGCTCCGCTTATGAGGCAGCCACTATCCCTGGCCATTGAATCCTCGGAAGGCTTCCTTCATTCTCCTAAAATAGTCGTTTTGGACGGCGGCTGTGCAAGATGCTTATCATTTAGACTGGAAAGTTACACGAAAAGCTTGGGCTGAGATCCCGATAAAAGGATTGCATCCATGTCTGTTGTATCGTTTTGACTTCCCAGTGATCGTTATAGAAAGCAAACGTAAGCAAACTCATCCGCACATTGAAAGTCTTAATGAACCATACCGGTCGTGCAGACAATACTGACTCTTCCTTCGCTATCCGTCAAACTGGTAGGCCTATGTACACGCACAGAGTTGTGATACTAGTAATATGGCGCCCTTGAATAGGTGCGGTTACTCTATCCGCTCGCAACCACTTGCTGCTGCTAAGGCTCACCTCACTGACACCGTTGTTTTAAGACGAACCACATGATATGGTGGCCTTGACATGATCCCTAAAATGTACCCCACTGTCAAAGAAAACATAGGCAAATGCGGGTAAATGTAACATTGGACGAGCTGCATATCGTCCGCGGATACCGGGCGCTTATTCATCAGTTAAATGTAGGATCACAGTAGTACGTCACCCAGATAGCTCATTGCTGCAGGCATACAGCACATAATGCACATTAAGAGGCTTCACACCGCAAGCCACAGTAGATGTTCAGGATGAAGTACACCAACCTATACTAACAGGACATCAGTTGTCCACAATAGGTGTAACAGAGAGGGAATTACATTGCAATCAAAGGTACAAAATATAACTCGTTTACATTTTATGCCCGCTATGGGATAGGTAAGCAAGTGGGGGTTCAATTCTTCTGCACGGATTATACCCACGGCACCTGACCAAATTTTACGCACCCAGGGGTCCGTACTTTCGGCAAAGGCTTGACACGTGATAAATCCTGTGATCCCCGCTCTTTTAGGTATGTTGCCTACGAAAACTCGCTGGCTGGAAACCTTGACCACGTTGTCCGGATGCTTGCAGGCATAGAACAAGCCATTGAAGGAAAAAGTAAGGTGCCGTTTAATAAACACAAAACGTAAACCATCAGCACTTGCAACCGGCCCGCGATGGCATAATGACAGTTTTGTGCACCCATGCAATTTCGCGTTAATTGTGCAACTGGATTGACGGCGGTGCGCCACTTTCAATTTAGCCAACAGATATGCGACTCAAACGGAAGAGCAGAGAAATGATCCAAAGATCCTTGTTTGCGAACATCTTGCGCTAAATGCGTCAGCGCGACCACAATAAATGTCTTTCCATCCGCGCCATACGAGTGGAAGTAGCCCTTAACGGAAACCTGAAACCCTGACACCGCGAAGTCACCACAAGTACGGCGAGGCGTCGGGTGACCTAAGAAACAGATGCTCATGTGTAGATCGATCAACTACTCATATTAGGTACCTGGCATTACGTTCCGTAGCACCGCTGGTCCAGCGTACAATTACAATTGTCTGGCTTCCGTATCCTTCCAGTAACGAAACTACCGAACGCTTCTAAATACATAAATATTTATTCTCGGCTATGGCGGAGTCACGTGGCTAGCGCGATTGTATAGTCGATAACGATTCCTGCAATTGTCTTATTCTTCGTCGAGTAAGGCAACACTTCTGCTTAGCAGGAGCAGATACCCACAATGACCTCATTCTTGCCATTACGCCGAGGCATAGTGCGTGAATATAGTCATTTGGGAAGGCGCTTATCATATCTATGGGTACACATCCAAAAGACCACGGCAACTTGTAGCTAGAACGCCGAAACCTTTCATACGTGAGAAGCCGGCAATTAGTTCGTGGAAATGTGCCCCGCTAAATAAATAAATAAAATGTTCATTCCCGACTACGCGAGGCACGCATACACAGGCACGATCACGTTAAGCGTACAAAATATGGTCAGTTTATTTCAATAGAACAGTAGCGTTGTCACATATATCGATGTATGAAGGCATGTATTTGTGCATGTAGGCGGGTGGAGCTGTTTTAATAGTTTTTGTAGATGTGCTCCGGCAATTTTGATTGCGTTTGAACGTGTCGCAATGCTAAATAGATGCTTGATGTCTGTTGACTCGGAGTAGTTGTCCGGGTAAGCAATGGGGTGACTGTGTTTGGTGGCGGGTACCCATCGCCACGTCACAGCTTTGTTAAGATAACAGTTGTGTCATTCTATAGAGAGAACGCCTGCCAGGCGAAAAGCAACCACGCCCAGGAAACTGCCGCTGAACTATTTGCTGCAACGGGGTAAACTTATACCACCCAGCTGGCACCACGTGGAGGTTGTTCGGCTAGCCAGCCCATCGGTCAGATGCAGTCTTGTCAATGGCATATCATCGGTTGGCAGTGTTATAGGACGTGTTGAATATTCGCCCGGAGGGTGTTCGCCCTAGAAAAGCCATAAATGTCTTTTTAAAACACTTCGAACTGGCAGTTGTGACTCGCCAATGAATAACGCCACTGCCATACCTACGCATTTGCAAGTTGACCGATAACATATCCCACAAATTTTATGCATTTAGCTGCGCTCGTATGGCCACGACTAGCTAGTTGATCAGTGACATGACACTATTCTTGCATTATTTTTGCGGCGTTTTCCTCATGCTTTACACACAAGTACATCGGACGAGTTCCTCACTAACGTACTCAGCATTAATGATCTAATTTTTGTCTCTGCATTTCGCATTCGGTAAAGGTAAAGTTCATAGAATCGTTGTGCCGTGTGGGCCCACATACTGTCTCCATCTTTAGATGGCTTAGCGCCTGGCAGTGGCCCGAAGCCCTGAGTCAATGCTAGGTTAAACTTAGCTAAGCTTGTATCCTCTCGAAACCTTGGAACAAATTCAACCGGTAGTATAGAGGTCTTCCGAGCAAAGCCCCAGTATACTGAGCACTAAGTATACAAGACCGGCCATAGTCAGCCTGCCCACCGGTCCGGTCTGCTCACAATAATGCTGGTATAAACAGTTTTGCCAAGCTGCGGCATTTAATCTAAGCACGCCACTTTTTGGGAATAGCCTCGGCCGCGTCCGCTAAACCCTGCTTGTACTAGAGAAGTACAGTCCTGAGCTGTTGCTTACAAGTAGTTCTTACCTCTCGATAACTATCATAGGTACTCGCTTATGGAGCTGCATTTTAGGTTCGCCAGCACCTAGACTGTTTCGTTAGTAGGTACTTGCCTATGGTGCCTATCCACGGTGGCTGTTCTCGGAACCCTCATCTCTCATGAGTGAAATGCAGGGTATGGAAAACTTCGTAAGGTATGCTTCAAAATTACCACAGGCCAACTGAATAGCGTCGGCCTTCGAGATCTCAAAGTTCGGAACTGGAGCTCTCAATACACTAAAGTCCGCCCGCCAACAATGCGAAGTAATTCTACGGCGGTCTGTTAGTGGCATGAAACAGATCACCCAAAGTACATGCATGCAGGCATACTCGCAGGACCCATGAGGTGCATCGAATGAAACGTCAGTCACGAAATTGAGGGACCTAGAGAAAACCCGACCTAATGAAATGGTATTATGTGGTCCATATACCTAGTGGGGAAGTCCACAAACTGACGCAAAGGTACTTGGAGCTTCAGCTCAATGAAGTGTGCACCGAATGCTCCTGACGCAGGATTACAAGAAAGATGGGCCAAACAGACTTTCGGGAGGTTGAAATCCTGTGTAACTGAACGATTATTAGCGGACGGAGGGCGACTAAAGTCAAGTACCCCCGAGAAGAACTTCCAGCACTCCTGTATATCACTATAATTGTAGGTTGGGTAGAGGAAGTGCCGTAACCAGCCGATAGAGCTACAAAAGCCTGATCCGACCACTAAAATGTACAGGTCCTCTAAACATCTAAGCTACAGTTCACACACAGTAAAGGATCAACTTCAGCTGCAGATGGGGCCGGCACGACAGGAATATCCCTTGAGTGTTCCTTCCTGAGCGAATGGTTGAGCCAGGAAATGATAACGTGCAACGAGTTCTTGATAGATCTAAAACGAAACACCCAAACCATATCCAGCCCAACGAATTACTCACCACGATCCATGCATTATCAGTCCCCGCTAGGTAGGTCAAAGGAAGTACGGAGTACTCAGAAAGAAAATTAAAGCTTACGAAGAAGGTAAGGCATTAAAACGAAGGACACCACCAAAGAATAAGTAGAATGACAAAGTAGGAGCGTAAAGTAGGAAAATGGATATGGTCAAGAGAAGAATAGTTTTCATGTTGCCACCCAAGAGCGGCTAACTGACACTGAATAGCCCCAACCGTAGGTGCACTGACCATACCTTCTGAAAACGCGTTCCAGTGCTCGATAACTCTAGCGATAAGCAAACTCCCTCCCTGAGCCGGTCGGAAAGCAATTTCTGTAGCCTCAAGTAATGACCGCGAAGACAAACCAACTTAGCCGGGCTAAATACCCAGCCCAGGTCCGGTCCAACCAACGCTTTCAAAATGCGGTAAGTAAGGGTTAGGTCTCGTCGAAGCCGTCGTTAGTGGACTGAACACAAATTGAAGCTATGTAGACGAGCCGGGTACGATTGCCCCCTTAAACCCTCGACCAAGTTGTTACCTAGTCTCAAAGCCCACTCGAGCTCCATATTATCACGATTAAAGCCGGGACGGAAAGCCTGGATGCCTTATTCCAGCTAGGGCTGAACGAAAGCTGAGAACAGCTTCACACATACGTTGGTAGTTAAGACCCCGAACGAACAGCGTATCAACCAAAATATGCTGAAACTCCTACTTGCAGCCTTCTTCCAGTAGTCACCAGAATGCGAGGACGACGCATGGACGACGCTTAGGTCTGCCTAGTTGGAGACAAGGGACGTTCGATTCCACCGAGAACGTATCTCGAAGGCGGGTAGTTGCTGCGATACGAAGGACGGAACACTTAGCCTGATTAATGGGCAGTGGCTACAAAGTAGACCATGCCCAGATTCCGTCCAGGGTATGCTGAATGGCTTAAGATCCCCAGAAATATTTACAACATTCTATAGCTTAAGGCCATCAGCAAACAATAGCGGTGATAGCCCAAGCTCTCCAAGGAGTGCGTTTACGTAGAGGGAGAACAGCATTGGTCCAAGGACCGAGCCCTCTGGACCGAGACTACGGAACGCTTACCTAAAAGTTTAGCTGCGACCCACACGTACACACTGGTCTCTTCCCTGCTAAATGCAACTCCCCAGTGCAGGGCGCGGCTGGATATGCCGTAGGAGCTCAGCTTTTGTGATGGCCTCAACTGGGGTACTTTATCAAATGCCTTCGAGTAGTCCACATAAGGGACATCCACTACGGGTCCATAGTCCAAGGCCTCGGCCCAACCTTCACTAGCGAACTGTCAATTCGTCGGACACGCGAACCCCTTCCGGAAGCCGCGTTATGCACTGCTGTGTAGATTAACTATATTTGGATGAACTTCCAACGAATATCTCACCAGAATTTATGCCGATGGACCAGGACGCTATTTATACTGACGAGCCTATAAATGCCTGACAAACTCCTGTCGCCAATTTTAAAGGTAGGACAGACGACAGCCTCCTTCAACATCAGACGGTAATGTACGGCTGTCAAGTGGCTTCAAAAACACCGTCATCAGCGGTACACTTACTTCCACCCCCAACTCATGCAGAACCTACGGAGGAATTGAAGCAGCACCAGCTGCTTTAGAAGAGTTCAGCTTTTGCAGCAGCCTTATGGCTTGTGTTGCTACCATAGTACATGCGGCTAAATAAGAACCCACAGGTACGCTGGGGAAAACTTAATGTTATTCAACGCAGCCTCAGGCACAAAAGCCCCTGCGTACGGTTCACCAAATACTCGAGCATTATATGTTTCCGCGTACGCATGAGTTTCATCGGCCCGCAACAAAGTTGGAACTACCATATTTAAACCACACCGTTTCTTAACATAAGCGAACAGGTTCTTCATATTTTCTAAACCTATATCAGCCTATTCATTTTCGTACAACAGCTAAACTTTCTTCAAGTGTTGTTTACCTGTACCTCTTGCCTCGCGGTAACTACAATGTGTGCTAGTTAACGGAGCTGTTCGGTAGCTTCTCTAGCACCTAGAAAGCTTCTAGAGCAGGCCATTGCCATTGCTAACTATCCACGGCGGCAGTGCTCGTGTCCCCTGTCTCTTAGCAAGTGGGATGTAGAAAGTAGACACTTCCGCGAGATATGAGTTAAAGTTATCGCAGGCCGCCAGAACCGTATCGGTCACTGAGATTCCGCAACGCCACCCGGAAGCCTTGATAAACATTGCCTGATAGCTAGCACGTCACATGCTTAGATATAGCTCAGCGATGCGATGGTGCCGTCTGGTCTGTTTACGCCCCTTCACCCAGCTGTTTAGCAACCGATTGCTGAACATGTTGCGTTATTGTCTTCATGGCCTCAATCCCGGCGTAATAGCTTCACTGGCTCTTGTACATGTTCGAACGATAAGCCCTAGCACTCTCAAAAGATCGCTCAATTTATATCCTACGCGCTTATTAATCCACTCACTATGTTCTCCTGATTCCCTCAACTCATTTACCGGTTAAAAACGCCTGATACGCACGGTTCCCAAACAAGAAAACCTATGCGTACGTTAGGCCACTTCGGCCAACATCTTCCTATCACATTTAGCAAATACCAGGTCTCGTGCTACAACGCAAAACTACGGATACGGATATGATGTACAAAATATACGGTCACTCCATTGCTTTCAGCCAGCACAACTTACCATATATTTTATATTTATACGATAACATCGTCCTGTTCAATTTTGTTGGCAGTTTGCTCGGTCCGTTTTTCTTCTCCCCCTTGTTCTACAGGATAACATTATCTGCACGGAACACCGCTGAAGACGTACCTGCAACGCTCCCGTGGGCACGGATTCAATAAAGAACAAAGAAACAACCGGCACTTCATAATCATGACAAACTAAGGAACCTAGAAAATCGATCAATCCAATACAGGTCACCTGAGTCGTCCGACTTCAACAGTTCCAACCACTTGCACTGGACTCCGAAGGCGACTACGCAGCCATAGGAAACAAACTGGCGTTACGTGACTGCGAATATCCGCGAGGGTAATCGATCAGATACAATCTTGCCCATGTTATATCACCAGCCGGTAGTGTTCCAGGACGTGGTGGGTCTTCGTCTGGCAAGCGTTTTCTCTACAAAAAGCCACAAATGTCTGTCTAACAACACTGCAACGTGGCGGATGGGACTCGCCACTCAATAAAGTCAACGCTCCTATCACATTGGCAGGTTAACCGACACCACATTTACAAGTTCTATGCATATATCGGCTCTCGCACGAACACGCCTACATATCTGATTAGTGACATGCCACTACTCTTAAGCATTTTTCACCCGTTTCCTCAAACTTCACTCACTGACCTACATTGCTTACGGGACCTCATTGGACTAGTTCCTCATCAAGATACCATATAGGTGATCTGAATACTATCTTTACCTCTCGCATTCTGGGTACATAGACTACATACAACCTTTGGGCTCTGTGGGCCCACACTAGTGTCTCCAACTGTACTACCCCCACTGTTGGTGCTGCATATTCTGCTATCATGTACAATAATGCAATATGCTGCTCATGCCGAAAAGGCGTGTCTCGCTTTGTCGAGAATAAAATATTTATTTATTTATGAATGGTTAACAGGCGATAAATGGTACCTAAGGGAGCGCTGTAAGTGTTGTCTAGTAACGGCAAAAGCTAGTCCAAAATAGATGGTACTAGGGCATCCACGTGCCTAGTGGGGTGGTCCACGAACTGCCCCACGGTGCTTGCAGCCTAAGCTCAAAAATATATGCAAGGTAAGTACCTTCTTCCGGGTTGTAAGAAGGCTACTCCCAGCAAACCCGATAGCTTGAAGTTCCTCCTTATCAAAAACCAGTTTGACGATTGGGAGCGAATAAAGTCAAACACTTCTTTGGACGCACTCCAAGGGCTGCTAAACACAACTACGACTGCAGGTTGCGCCGAGGAAGTGCTAAGCACTACCGACCAAGCTTCGACAGTGTTAGCTGCCGACTGAAACATGTAGGTACGCAAAACGTCAAGTCCACAGCTAAAGAAAAGGGCAAAGCTTCACCTTGTCGATAAACGAAGTGTTCACGTTTAAACAGTGCGTAGACAGCGAGATGTACTTCACCGTCTTTGCCAGTTTTACATTAGTGTTCAAAATAATTTTCGGCAGTGTTGCAGGACGTAGTGGGCTTTAGCCTGGCAAGCATTATCCTTATAATAAAGCCACAAATATTTGTCTGACTACACTGCGACTTGGCGGATGTGACTCGCCACTGAATAAATTCACTGCCCACAACTCCAAACTGGCAAGTCGGCTAGTCTCACATTTCAACTTTTTCCGACACGTGCAAACATGTACCGTTTCACTGCACTTATAGTGCCTTGACCGTCTACCCTACGCACGACAGAATCCAAAGAATGTTTGTGATACACAGCTACCTGTAAACAATGATCACGCCTAATTTGGTGTGTCTCTATAAATTTGAGAATAAGCTATTTATTTTATTTATTTTAAGTGTAGCTATGGTACAGCAGCCAGTCGTTAATGGACGATGCTATATCAGACGTACGGGCAGCTTTTCATTCAAAGAGGCGTGGTAATGCGTAGCATAGCAAAGTGGTGGCTTACTGGATTGCCACCCCGGCGGACTGAGTTCGAATGCTGTGTGCGCCGCCTTTTGTACGTGGTCCGTTAGCACATAGACTAGAGTTGGTACAATACAATGAAGTTTGCCGTGGTTCCTGCGCAAGGATAACATACAACCTTTAAGACCAGTCGTTCTACGTCTGAATCTCAACAGGAAGGCTTCTTCGCATTTCAATATCCTCCTTGTGTCTTGTTCCAGGTTGGGCTGGAAACCATTTTTATATATCTTACAGCCTATATCCAAGTGTTTACTATTAACTTCGTTTCTAATGCACTCATACGCCCGCCTTCATCTCCACTGTACTGGGCTTTTCAAACAACCATCCCATATAGGGCATTTGGGCTGCACCCACACATGCATCCAGGACCACTAAGTAAGCTTACTGTAACAGCTTTCATTAACCGGACACCTGGGAATTGGCTTTCTATGAATAAGTACACTTCAGCTGCATATTTAACCACTAGCTAACTGTTATACATTACCTTGTGCATTTCTCTTTGCTTCGTGAAAGAGCCGTTTAATACTGCACTCTTCTGCTTTTTTAGAGTTCCATTAGCAACAGTATTAACATTCCAGCCTTAAACGAAGCATGACTATGGAGAGCGTCCTATCCGCCACTTGGAAATAACGTTCCTTCGGCAGGGTGAATCCGGTACACACGGTTGCAGGTGACGGGAGGTAAATTTGGGGCCACTGAACACATGGTTGTGTTTATTAATAATTGAGGATGCTTGCTGAAATCCTGCGACCTCGATTAGTGATCAATATACTAAGGGGTTTAAATGCGTTACGATAGTCATTCATTTTCCCGCTTCACGCTTAGCAGCCATGGTGGATGACTCGCTTGTATTCCAACGTATGCTTACAGGTCCTTATCTGGAAACCGCATCGGTGAAGGAGGATCTGAAAGTGTTTCAGACTGAGACGGCCACATCGTTTGTTCGTCGGAACGTTGGAACTGCAAAGGCATACCAGAGGGAGACCGGGCAGGTGCTACCGGGAGGATGCCTATACCGGTATAGTTTGTTTTATTTGTGCATGGAAAGCGCAGCAATGTTACTGGAAAGCGGTAAGTGCATGGTATTTGCCTGATGAGAAGATTACTATAGGTACCGCTGTTACAATTGCCCTGCGCGTTTTTCTGTGACGTTTAAGGGTGAATGTTACGAGATTGGGAATGCGTTTCTGTGGCATTCGCACAGCTTTCATGTTGGCAAGCATTGGCTGTATGTGAGAAATCGGAGGCTAACAGGAGACCAGGAACGGCTGGAGCTGAACATAATGAGAATCTTTCGTCGGATCCAGGAGTTGCGTGCATATGTGCAGCAGCAATATATCATTCTTTTAACAGGGAGGGATTTGTATGTCATACGGCGGCGTCATCGTAATGCTTGTGACACCGATGTGGAGGAGGTAACACGGCTGTTGCAAAGAAATGGTCAGGTGAAAATTATGCATGAGAGAAACGGGATTCGTTACCTGTTGTTCTTCCCCTCGCGCATGCTGGATTTTGTGGGCGAATAAGGGGAGGTAATTTTGGCGGACTCCACACGTCATATCAATTAAGGCGGCTTCATCCTATGGCACTGCATGTTTTGGACGTTAGCGGCCTGAGTATGAGATTCTTTTATGCGCTGTTGCCAAATGAGACGGAGGTTGCTTACGAAGAGGCAGTGAGAGGTATGTTGGATTTGGCCCCCGCGGTTGCCGGTGCTCGGACGTTGGTGATGGACAAGTGCACCGCACAAGTGAATGGGTTTCGGAATGCGTACCCAATGCGAACATCCTATTCTGCGGGGTACACATTATGCGGTACATGCGGCGGCGTTGCTCACACCTTTCGTTGTGTAACACAGAAGAAAAGAGGGCTCTGTTCAACATGCTGCGATCGTTGTTGTACAAGTACGATTGCGCGCATTACCATCGGATTATGGAAGGCGTATCCCTGCGCAGAGTTGAATGCTTCCAACACCTCCGTCGTACATGGATCCCATAGCGACTTAGCTGGGCAGCGCATTTGATAAGCCACGTGATTTTATTCGGATTTGACAACACGAATCGCGTTGAAAATGAGAATCAGCATCAAAGATAAACATCATGTTTCCTTACAAACACATTTATATATATATCGCTTCCTATCGCAATTCTCATGCTTACAAGCACACACACTCCATTATCTATCCATTAGCAAAGATTCTAGTCATCATGTCGGTTATACGATTAAGAAAATCATGTGTAAGTTCCACTAAAAATCACTCCCCACTTAAATAAGCCATCTGTTAAAAGTGGATCCTCCTGTGTCTTGGACAATTTACCATACATCCTCCCACTTCCTTCTTTTTTACGATACATACCGCGGACTTACATAAACCATTTTTTATATTCCTTTTCATTTTTAACCACTTACTTACGGTTATATTTCAACTTTTCCACTTTTATTCAACTTTTCAATTAGGCATGGTACAGATCAGTTTTTGGATTTTTGGAAATACTGACCTCTTTAAAAACACTTTGCGCAAGAAGCTTACCCAACAAAACCCATAATATTTGAGAAAGCAGAAACAGGTTGTGCTTACGGACAACAGCCCGCATTCAAAATCGCGCCAGTGGCGGATAGGACGGACCCTATGACTATGCATATGTCTAGAGGACAAAGAAGACAGCTGTACAGACGGGCACCGAAGTTCGGAAATAACGTACTCTAAATAGGGGTGCCATGTAGTGGCAACCATAGAACTGCCAGAAATGTGAGCAATAAAAAAATAAGTTGCATCCATTTTACGGCTTAAAATACGACTATGTCTGGTATTTTCCAAAAACGGCTGATATCTGTGCACGTGAGGTTAGTTGCTACTTTAAGTGAGGTCTAATGAAATAGGTCGTATTTGGCTGTTATTTCGAATTGCAACCATGGAGGCTGACCTTTGTTGGACACCTTTGTTGGACATTCGTTTCATAGCTTTGATGAATTCTATTTGCTGTTTACCTCATTTATGCATCGGAACAACGCCAATTTTGTTTGCTGTAGCAGCAAAAGAAGCAAGTATCATAGCATGAGGTATGATCACATCGTTTACAAATGCGTGCGCTGTAAGCGCCGCAAAACAATGAGCAAAGCAATACGGCGAGTCTAGTATGTGGTTTATAACGTTGGTAACCTTCCAATTTAGTTCTCGAGACACCGATTGCAGTGCTCGTGTTAATGTTGCTCGGGATGGACATAAGCTAAAGGTGCTAGTGTTCCAGCTGTCTCACAACCATCCATGCAACCTGTTTCTTTTCGATAGGTACCCCATAAACCGGCGACTTACTGAGGAGGAATGCAATAAAGCTGCTGACGTATTTCGATACAACACCCCTACGTACGACATAAAGCAATACATCGAGCATGCATTCGGGAAACACGTCACAAGCGACGACGTCCGTAATGTACGCCACAGGTTGCGTTCGCCCATTTCATGTAGGTGAAATGTCACGTTATTATTGCTAGTCAATTTGCGGCAGACCCTGCAGAGCATGGAACGGGATGGTTTCGTGGAAACCATTTCTGAAGATGGCTTACTTACGCATGTGTGGTTTGCTCGTAATCAACAAGTGCAAATGTTTCGGCGATTTCCATACTTTGTGTGCATAGATGCAACGCATGGTACAAACCGCCTTTGGTACGTATGACTTTCGTCGTTACATTTCGCTACAGTTTCAAGCTGTATCAGTTCTTGGTAACCGACGGCATGGGTTACGGACGACCAGTTTTTATGGGTTTGTGCGTAAGGAAACGTTCACATCGCTAGTGAAATTATTTGGTTTATTTCGTGATGCATGGGCCATGACTTCTCTTGCAGCCTATCTGCAAACCTGCGTTTGAGTATGTCATAGTATATTGTTACCTGCATCCTCCTCAGTGTAGATCTGGATTCCACTGCAAATGAACCCTTTGCTGGAAAGACAACCGTTTTAAGAAGCACGTTCATGATCTGCTTGCCAGCCAGGAAGCTCTGTGCCATTGCCATTAAACCACTGCAGCCGATGTTTACGACTTTGCCTAACTGCTTAAAGGCCAGCCTATGAGAACGCAAACTTGGCCCTTTTAGAGCCACCTGCTGTTTCGTTTCCGTGTGCTTCCCACTTGCCAACCCGACGCAACTGCTCGGTTAACGGCAATGATTGGAACATTTTGTAAATAAATCGGACGCTGGCTCTGTAATCCTCTCAAGAATGGCACAAGTGCTGTTTAACTGGGCCACCAAGCCCATTCATTCCTTGTTCACCATGCTTTTCTTTAGGTACATTACTTTTACCCCACTCCTTAGTGATCCTCTGAGTTGATGTGGCGCATACGACGTGTCCGGCACATTTGCGTGAGCAATTTGAATGGGTCTGAATGACAACGTTCCCGGAAATGTTATCCGTGCCCAAACGTTTCTTGACAATTCGGTTAGCATTTACATGTAACCATATCCGCATCGTCCCAGTGCTGTTAAAGAGCTAGCTATTGGCGTATCCTGATGGACATTTTGGTGCTCTTGCAATGAGCTTTTGGCCCCCTGTCTGGACGGGTAGACGAAGACATATGTTGACTACTGTATCACCCGTGCACCAGGTCTGTGCTGACATGTAAAGAGGCTCCGGGACCTACGCCATTGCTGCTAGTGCTAAGAGAGCCATCTAGGCTATTGTATCACCAGCGCAACAGGTCTGTGTTGATAGGTATAGAGGCTCCGAGAATTACATTCGTGGTTATAGTGCTAAGAATCCTATGTACGTTGTGAAGCCGTAATGCTCTCAAGCTTCTGAATTTCCGTTTATATCCTGGCAACTGGCACATCACCCCATCTCAAACGCCCTCCACTAGGCTTGTGATGCCCCTTGCTGTATAGACACCTAACATGCCAACATGTTCATTCCTTCACCATATGCTTGAAGTGACTGTGGACTTGCATTGTTATCATTACACTCAACATGTGGGCATAGGTCTGCTTTGCAAAACTAGTAGAGCCCTGTGGACTGCGGTGTGCGCTTCCTCTACGCAGTTTAGTTGTTTTGGCATATTGAGAATATTCTTACTGAGGCTGGCAATAGGTGTGCATTTATTATCCGGTGACGTTACAATACATGAAGTCAGGATCGCTGGTCACATTAATATACCGAGCACACGGGCGCATCCTCCTTGGATAGATCGTACCGGTAAATACCTGCTCACGAAGCGCTCTAAGTGCTGCCGAATTTACCGGACGGCTTCATCAAACAAAACCTACGAAAGTTACCAAGCGGTTAGAAATAAATGTAAGCTACATATCAGGACGGCTCGTCCTTAATTATGGTTGAAATCGCAGTGGATACCTGTATCCTAGCAATCCATGCGATACCAGTGCTTAGCACTGTGGTACTGTGTTGCATCCATTAGCATCATCTAATGAAAGTTTATTACCAAACCTACTCCCACATATATATCTATTTTATTAGCAACCACCTCAAGTTCAAGTTCAAGTGGGACTGGAACGATAGGATGAATCCAGTAAGTGTTCCTTCTTGAGCGGGTCGTCGATCCATTTATTTACCTCTCGTACATCCTCAATTACCTTTACATTTACAGATAGCTCGATGTATTCCGCTCACGGCGACGGTTAATTTTCTAACTGTTAGTGCAATTAATCCTTGAGTTCACGGGACCGT
>CALYDF020003718.1:0-27376 GCA_944474145.2 Dicrocoelium dendriticum
CAACCACTTATGTGGTTTGCCAATTTGCTAGTATTTCTATTGCCAACCTGCGGGACCCGTTAAGTGTATGCTTTTTTACCCGTCATCTACCATTGTTCCATTGTTCCATTGTACATGTTCTGGGTGGGGGTTCCAAGGCTGTGCCACTCGAAGGGAGAAATAGTTTCGCCGACATTCCAGGCGGCTGTACTGCGCGGCCTGCTTAAACTGATGACCTCTTAGCGGAGTGTTTTGACTGAGTATCAGAAGGGAATGGCATGGGTGGTTGAAGTTTCTCAGGATCTGGTACACCATTATGAAATCGCCCCTTCGACGCCGATAACGTCCACTGTATATTTTGAGTGTCTTCAGCCTGAGTGGGTAGGGGAGACTGGGCAAACCTCTGACGCTCTTCGTTGCCCTACGTTGTGCAGTATCGAGTGCGGTGAAATGGTGCTTGAGCCAGGGTTGACACATTTGAATAGCGTATTCCGCATGCGGTCTCCCGTACGCACTAAGCATTTCTGGAAAAGCTGAAGGGTCAAACTGCCCGAAAGCTCTGCGAAGAAGGCCAAAGTACTGGTTTGCATTCTTGGATGCCTTTTCAGTCTGCGTCAAACAACCGAGGTCATATTGAACTAGCACGCAGAGATCGCACTCGTGAGAAGCCCGCTGTAGAAGTTGTGGTCCTAGGCGGTACTTGTGCATACTCTTGGGTCGTATGCTAAGAACTTTGCACATAGTGACGTTGAAATGCAGCATGATCTCGATGGACCATGTGTACGCTTTGTCCAGATCCTCCTGTAACACTGTGTGATCCTCCACTGCAGCTATAATACGCCATACCTTTAGATCATCAGCGAATAGCAAACAGGTAGAAGATAGCATGCATGCTAGCCAGTTCATTTATGAAAACCAGGGACAGGCGGCGTCCAAGTACCAAGCCCTGAGGTAGGCCACAGTGAACTTCGATGGATTCCGATAGGTTGCTTCCATCCCTCATGTTTAGGTGACGTTGCACGAGATAGTCTCCTATCCAGCCCACAACAGGATGGCCGTTTCCATATTTCTGGAGTTTGTGGAGTTGAGTGCGATGGTCTAGACGGTCGAATGCGTTTGAGGAATCCAAATAGGCCGCGTCGACTCCTACATCAGCGTCCACACATTCCGTCCAGCTTGCACAAACAATCAACAGATTAGTGGTACAGGACCGATTTTGGCGAAATTCATGCTGCTCCGGAAAGAGAAGTTGTTGTTTTCTAGCTATCCCATTAAAGCCGCAGCTACAATGAACTCCATAACCTTAGAGATCACAGAAAGTAGTGTTATCGGGCGATAATATGTTGGTTCAGAAAGGTTGCAACTTTTCTAGATTGGCCTGATGATTCCGTGCTTTCACATCGTGCGGACGTACATTTCGTTCAGAAATAGTTGAGAGCAAATTGTTAGTGGCGCCACCAAACTCATGGCAGCAATTTTCAACGCCTTCGGTCGAATACAGTCCGCACCCGGGGAGCTGAACTCGCACAGAGACATCAGCCTCTTCAGCACAGCTGCGGAGGTAAACGAGATATGATTAAGCCCTGATGGCGGCATTATCTACTTTAGCAGGATGTATGATGATTACACGCTTTGGAAGGTAAAGCCGAATTGTTGTCCAAGGATGTTGGCCGCCTCTTGTGCAGTTTGGGCTATTCCGCTTGCTGTGTGCAGAACTGGAATACCGCGCTTAACACGGCGCAAATTGTTTATGTGTCTATATAACAGTCTGAGATTGGAGCAAAACGTCTCCACTAGACCTTGTTGGTACTTAAGTTTATCTTCCCGGACGAGTTTGACACATTGGTTCCTTTCTATTTTGCAGACATCCCAGGTATCATCTTTCGGGGTGGCTATGTAGGTGCGCCATGTCAAGTCCCTTAACGCCATGCATTTACGTGTCCTGCTCCTTACGAAAGACTTCATCCTTTTAGGCTAGTATAGTTTGTTTTCAGATGTACTTGCCAGGAGCTTGGTAAATATGCTGACGAATTCTCCGCAGGCCACCTCAGGGGTCAGTTCGCTTTAGAACGACCAGCTTGTTGCATCAATGAGGTCGGACAGGTCGTCATAGTTGGTTACGACATGATATTCCTCGGCATGCTCTTAAGGATAATCTGCGTAGCACGTGTAGTGAAACACTTGCGTCCCGTAATCACTGCGGTCCAAAGAAGTATCGGTTATCACTCATTGGACCATCAATTCTACATTACTGAAGGTTCGTTCCAATATGGATGGTCTGTTAGTTCTCCTGAATCTGGTGGGCGTAGTGATGGGGCCATAACGCGGGAAGTCTGAAACCAGATCTTGAAAGTCTGTTTTGAATTGCTGTCTTGGTGTGGCCTAGGATTCTAGAGCACGTAAGCTGAAGTCGCCGGAGGTGGCGTCACCATTTCTAAACACTCTTCATGATGCCCGTCGATTAGAACGCCTTTTAATTACATTTAGCAACGCGTTAACTTTTTGATCCTAAGATATAAAACAAGGCTTTCGAATGATAATCGTTCGATTTACTTGACTAATCTTTACATCACTCCTGGCTGGCCAAACCACAAAGTTGAAGAAGCTGTGTTTCTAGAATGCTTGGAACTCTCATACTGCATAGTTGCCAGTGACTTTACCAGACCTAATAACAGCTTCATTAACAGCATCGGGCTAAAGAGAGTTGTTCCATGAGAGCATGCGGGTGTTCTCCGAGCTGGCTGATTTGGCTGCAAACGTTTCATCGTCAGGCTAGACGACATCATCAGTGAGATTTATGCGAGCCACTTACAGATCCAAATGCTTGTTGATCACTTGATTTGAACGTCAGGAGTCGATTGGTTCATGTGAGCAGACCGTGTAGTCAGCCCTTGCGTACTGTTGGCTAGAGTCCACCTCAATGACGTTCCTTTATCTTGCTGATCTTGGGCGGAGCATTGATTTGACCCTCAGTGCTTCATAGGCAGTATCTAGATCTAAGTGTTTGTTGATTGAGTTCTTCCCCAAGTACCAAGCCCCGATGAACTCGCGTGCTTTTCGACATTTTGCCCTGCCTATGATCTGGACATTCTCCAAATCAAACTGATAATTCTCAGCGTCCATATGTACCGACATCAGGGAGTTCTGGTCATGTCGGCGGATGGCTAGGCTGTGCTCATGTAGCCTAGTGCCGAGCTTTATTCCTGTCTGGCTTACATAGTATTTGTTTGAATTTTTGCAGTGGAATTTGTAAATCACACCACATGTTTCTTCTTTGCCAAGCCGATCGCAATGAGCCTGGACCTTACCGTGGTGCAATGGTTTGTGTGCCTCAGTGTTCCACTGAGCTATGCTGGACGGTGCATTTTTGAACTTTCAGGGCCACTCATACCAGATTTGTCAATCGTTAAAGGCCAGACAAACTTAGCCTCCTGGTCCTCCAGGTTGAGCGTTGCAATGAGTGTGGTTCCTTATTCCTTAAACGGGCTCCTTGTAGCCCAACGACAAACCCGCTGCCTTGCGGCCAGGTTTTTGAACCAAATGCTTTGGTTGAGAACTCTAATCTTTCTCCTGTCTATGCCTAACCAACTTGACAGCATCCTGCCCACGCAATACAATGAATCTCTCTTCAAACAAATTCCTGATGCTCTGGCCACCGCAGAGGATAATCAACGGTGCCCTACCTTCTGCATCGAGCAGGGTGGATAGAGGTTTGGATGCTACTACTCAAGCCTTGCCCCTCTTACGCTTTTTCTCCCTTATGGTCTCGTTCCGGCTTCTATTTTATCCCCCTGTTTTCAAACCCCCAATTCTCGGCCCTCCCCCACCTTGCTTCAATAGTCGCTTGTCTTTTAATTTCAACTCACATGTGAACGCGGAGCGTCATTCCTGCCCTGTCAACAGGCCCATGTCCAAGCAAGCGGTCAAACCCAGTTCATCGGCTTCCATTTGGAGCTCTCGATCCTCCTTTAGCTTGGCATGCTTCAATGTTCGCACATTGCTTCTGATCGGTCAGCAGGCAGCACTTGCCCGAAAATTAGAGACCCTCTCGATCGATATCTGCTGCTTATCGGAGACCCGCCTGCAACTCCCGAGCTCTGTGCTCACTCTGCTATCCCATTCAGGTGACACTAACAGCACTTTCTCATTGCGCCTATCCGGTGACGATGCAGCTTGGAGCACCTGCCAAGCCGGTGTTGGTATTGCCCTGAGTCCCCGGGCTGAAGCTACTCTGGTTAATTGGATTTCAATCAGTAGCCGGATGTGTGCGGTCCGATTGGCTGGCTCGTTCAAAGCTTTGAAGTCGCTTGTGACTGACAGGTGTCTGTTCGTTTACGCTGCCTATGCACCGACAAACTCTAGCGATGACTCGGTAAAAGACGACATCTATCGTCAACTGAACGAGCTCCTTAGCCGCAGAAGAAGCTCGGACACTGTAGTGCTGGCTGAGGATGTGAAGGCTCAAGTTGGAAAGTTATCCACAGATGAGCTGCATCTGTGTGGTCAACATAGTATAGGCTCCCGTAATGATAACGGTGAGCGGTTACTTCATTTGTATGAGGATGCTCGCTTATTTCTTGCTAGCACTAATTTCAGACACAGTACTCGCCGGAAGGTGACTGGGCGCCCACCAGCCTCGAACCAGCTATGGACGCAAATCGATCACAGTGTGATAAGTTACCGATGGAGAGGCTGCGTCCAGAACTGTCGCTCGATTTGGAGCGCATGTGTAGACGCTGACCATGCACTTATATGTGCTGACAAGCGGATGCGCGTTGGCTGACGCCCACGACGACGTTGTGAGCGCATTGACACCAGCCAGCTGGCGGAGCTAGCTGTTCTGAATGCCTATCAAAGTACGCTGTCATGCGAGTTGGGTAAACGCTCACTGCATACAATTGGAGCTCATTTGTCTCATATTCAGAAGACTTTAACAGCAGCAGGAAAATCCTCATTGGGCATGTCTAATCGCCAACATGGACATTGGGTCTCTTCGCAGCCTCTTGAACTTATGATTGCTCGCCGGCATATTCCGGCTGGAAGCGAACACAGTGAAACTGGCAAAGAGCTCCGGGTAAAACTCCGTGCTAGCCTGAAGAGAGACCGCGAATCTTGGTGGTCTCATTGTGCATCAGAGATGGAAGTGGCCACTGCCCTTGGTAACCATCGTAAGTTATTCTGGCTGATACGGGAAACGAGCAGCAGGAGACCTGGTGTTCGTGAAGCCATACGTGACCGGAGTGGACAGCCTATCCACAACTTGTCAAAACGCTTAGAGCGTTCGGCTAAGCACTTTGAAAGGCAATTTACTCGGCCGGAATTGTTAGATTCCGCGCCCCGGTCAGTGATCGCCCTGCTTCCTAGGTTGTCCCTTTGGATCCACCCTCTCGCTCAGAAGTGGAACGTGAGATCGCATTGTTGAAGTTAAATAAAGCCTCGGGACCAGATGATCTTCCTTCGGCCCTCTTCAAATTCAGGGGACCAGCTCTTGTGAATGATTTATACGAGTTACTAGTTAAACTGTGGGAGCAGGAAATTGTACCAACCGACTGGAGCCGCTCCGTCATAGTCCCAATGTTCAAGGGAGGCTCGCGTTCGGAAAGCAGCAGTCATAGCGGAATCAGTCTAATCTCCATCACCTCCAAATTGCTTGCCTCTGTCATCCTTCACAGACTGACTGGCACTCGTGAAAGCCAGATTCGTGAAGCGCAAGCCTGGTTTCGTCTAGGTCGTGGCTGCATTGACCACATCTTCACCTTGCGTTAGTTGTTGAAGCACCGTCACATATATTGGCGGCCCACCGTTGTCGTGTTCCTCGATATCAAAGGTGCATTCGATTCGGTGGATAGACTTGCATTTTGGGACTGTCTAATCAGGAAAGATGTACCTGAGAGACATGCAAAGATTATCCGAGCAATATATGCGCACATCTCGGGCAGAGTGAGTGTTTACTGCAAGTTGTCGTCACCCATTAATATCTCCAGCGGTGTGAGAAAAGGATGCCCGCTGTCACCTTTCCTCTTCAACTTCGCTATTGATGAAGTCATGGAAATCGCGTTTACAGGACACGAGTTAGAAGGTGTGGATCTGCTCCCAGGGGAACGACTTATTGGCTTGGATTATGTTGACTATATTGGCCTTATCTGTGACAGCTCACAAACGCGCCAAGCGGCACTGGACAGATTAGCACAAGCTGTCCGTCACTTCAGGCTTTGCTTCACACCCTCGAGGTGCAAAGCGTTCCTCCAAGATTGGTCTGGACCGCCTCCTTTGCTGACCTTTGGTGGGGATCAGCTAGAAGTCCTTCAGATATTCAACTACGTGGGAAGTTGTATCAGCGCCCTTGGGATTGAAGATGAGATCACGAATCGTATGGCAAATGCTCGGGGCCCTTTCGCTAACCTTCGCCACTTATGGTGCCGGCGCTACATGACTCTTGCCCAGAATGGTAGAGTATACAATGCAGCGGTACGTTCGACCCTACTGTACGGTTGTGAAACCTGGCCACTTAAAGCAGCGGACTTGAAGACGGTAGTTACATTCGACCACCGGTGCCTTCGCAATTTAGCTCAAATCTGGTGGGAACACCGAGTCAGCAACGAGCGTGTTCGACGCCTTGTTTACGGCACAAGAAAAGGAAATGAACCGCTCAGCACCGTTATTTCATGTACCAGGCTCCGATGGCTCGGCCACGTGTTACGCATGCCAGCCCACCGACTCCCGCGACGTGCGTTGTTTGCGCGTCGGGGGTGTGGATGGAAGAAGAGGAGGGGTGGCCAAGCGATGACTTGGTCTAGAGGAATGAAGGCCCTCACTTCTGAGCTGGCCTCGGTTGGAGCGTCTCGGCTCCCTGGTTGGGGTCCGAAAGACGATGTACACCTTTGGCTGGATACACTTGCTGATATGGCTAGGAGCCGACCACAGTGGCGTTCGTGCTGTGAGTTTCTTTGTTCCACCCCATCCCTCTTAGCCTACCCCTGCAATCACGATCTCACTATTTAGCCTTATATAATTTTGCATAGTAATTTTTTTGATGAACAGTAGCCGGCTGGTAGCTTACCGGACCGATGCCCATCCGTTACCGGTAGCTCAGCCGGCTTGCATCAATTGCATATTTACTCTCCTTTTTCTCCTATGTATTGCGGCACAGTAGCTGAGGTGTTTCTCACCTCTAGCCAATGTTATATTTATGGTGATGATGAGGATGATGATCTTTGCCAAACCGGTCTTTGCCATTGAAGAGCTTGTCTCGGATAGTTTCTGTTAGCTTGTGACCAACTCCGATTCCGAGAGGTAGTAGCAGTGTCGCCGCCGTCTCAGAGACGCCGTTGATGTATGGTAGAATGATTGTCCTTTTATCCTTCTCTGATGTTTGTTCATATGCCGGTCGTTTTATTGATGTTATACAACGTAGAATGTAATTCCTAGGATACTTATTCCGAGTAAACATTTAGAACAGATGATCTTCCTCCGCTTTTCTCAGCTGCGGGTTGCTGCAATGTGTCTGAGCTCTTTAAAATAGAGTTTTTACGCAGCTGCGCTTGAGGCTTATTGTATGATTGCTGCGACAATTCAGGATTTGGTCTGTATGCCTCGATTTCCGATGCAGTGTCGTCTCCAGTTGTCCATGAGCACGTGTTTTTACTAGCACATTCAAAAATGGTAGCTGACAATCGTTCTCCTCTTCTTCAAGGAAACATCAACGGCGTCTCTGAGATGGCGGCGACACTGCTACTACCTTTCGGAATCATAGTTGCTCAGAAGCCAACAAAAGCTATCAGAGACAAGTACTTCAATGGTAAGGACCTACTTAGCAAAGAAGAAACAAGTGGCGTGATTTACAAATTCCACTGCAAAGATTGTAACAAATACTATGTGGGCCAGACAGGAAGAAAGCTCGGCACTAGGCTACATGAGCACAGCCTAGCCATCCGCCGACATGACCAGAACTCCCTGATGTCGGTACATATGGACGCCGAGAATTATCAGTTTGATTTGGAGAATGTCCGGATCATAAGCAGGGTAAAATGTCGAAAAGCAGGCGAGTTCATCGAGGCTTGGTACTTGGGGAAGAACTCAATCAACAAACACTTAGGTCTAGATACTGCTTATGAAGCACTGAGAGTCAAACCAATACTCCGCCCAAGATCAGCAAGATAAAGGAACGTCATTGAGGCGGACTCTAGCTAACAGTACGCAAGGGCTGACTACACGGTCAGCTCACTTGGACCAATCGATTCCTGACGTTCAAATCAAGTGATCAACAAGCATTTGGATCTTTAACTGGCTCGCATAAATCTCACTGATGATCTCGTCTAGCCTGACAATGAAACGTTTGCAGCCAAATCAGCCAGCTCGGAGAACACCCGCATACCCTCATCCGCATCCCGAGCTACAAATATTTTTACGGTTTTCTAGAGTTTTATTATCTCCAACTGGGTTAGATGCAATACTTTGTATGGTATTCGATAACAATCTGAATGTATTTCCTGTTTGTAGTCGGCCAACGCTTGGGAGCTCTGTTCATGCTATCGTAAAGCTATCTGCCGTTATCGATAGCAAGACGCACCAGAAAGGTTTCACCCGTTGCAATGATCGAATGCTCAGGCGAAGAAAATGCCTTCCCCAGAATAATCAGAGACTGGGTAAAACTATTGACTACACTGATTTTATCCTATGTTACTACGTGGATGTATCGAAGTATTGTAACTAGTTGGCTACTTACTTAAAGTGCTACGATACATGCTGTTCGGCGTAAATAATTTTTATCCGTGACGACGGATTCTCATCTCAAGATCTTGAACGACTTCTTGGGGTAAAGAAATGCATTTAAACGCAAAGACCTACATTTGTAAATCCCTATCTATTGAGGTAAAGGTCGAATTTTATCGCCCCGAAACATATCGACGTTTAAGACATACTTAGAAACGGTAAGCATTGTGGGTTATGGAAAACGCGGAAACATTTAAACGGTGCCCCCGTGAGGTCATGCAAGCAATTTCTGACGTGGAAATACTAAACCACAATTTCTGTGACCATGCTAGCATTTCATTCTTTGATATATCCGCTGCTGAATTGCAGCCAGCCTCAGATCATCCTCCTGTGAACAGCCTAGTACTACACAGAGAAGTAATCGGGCTGCAGATGAACAAATCATTTGGTCAGGATAAATTTTCCCCTGTCCTCCTCCAGAAGTGTGCAGATTACTTGGTAGAGCTCCTCGCCTACTTGTACACACTGTGCTCCAAGTAACTCAAGATAGCTGGTAGTTGGCGAAGCACAAGAATCACGACAGTTCCAAAGAAGGAAACCTGCAGATATCGGTCGATCGCTTGCAACTCGGTTGCGCTGAAGACTTTGAGAGCCTTATTCTTAAAAGTATCTCAACCCAGACCCATTTGAATGACGCCCATCAGTTTGCTTATCGCAGTTCGAAGTCCACCTTAGATGTCGTAGCATGATTGATACATATTATGCTCTCGCCACTGGCTAACAAAAACAAATCCATCCGCATCTGCTTCTTGGATTTTTGCAATGATTTCGGTTGTGTGAACCGCGAAATACTGTTGCGCAATCTGTTAGATTCCGGAGTCCAAACTTCTGTTGTTCTTCCACTGAAAGATTTTTACAATCCGTAACTATTTTACCAGCTTAGTGGGAAAAGCTCTACTTCAGTCAGCACGAACTCTGGTGTTCTTCAGGGAGCCACTTGGTCCCCATTCCTATTTCTCACTTAGTTTACCTCAATCACCGTCCCTGAAGAAGCCATCCTGCCGAAGTATGCGGACGATTTGATCCACTGGCGTCCACTATCCAAGCATAGACTCATCGGCCAAGCTACCGACTCTATTGTAAAACCTCACAGCTTGGTCCAAATCCCATTACCTACCGTCAAACATCTCAAAATGCAAGGATGTCAATTTTACGCTGTTCTAAGGAAGTCACTACCAGTAAATCCTGACACAGGGTCCGCAACTTTGTATTGACGGTGAATGTTTGACCTCTTCCCCTTCAGTAACTTACCTGGGAGTGACGCTGAGCAGTGGGCTTACATAGTCCCTTCAAGAGAACAAAACATGCACTAAGACTAGAAGATTCGCCTTCTACATTACACTTCGCAGGTTTTATTCCCTGCCCCGCTTTTTGACCCAGCATTTTAGCACTGCATGCGTGTTACCCACTGGACATATTGTTCTCCAGTTAGCTTTCTTTGTCTGCTGAGTGAGGACCTCAAGATAGTTGCCAGAGCACTTAAACGTTTACCCCGTTGTAGTAGCAATATAAGACTGGAAAATTTTATCATCATCATTGTAGACAGCTATGTCACCACCTATAACAAGCCTGCAGCTAAAATACCCACAGATGTTAGCCGTCCCCTCCACAGAGCTTTGTGTGGATGCTTACCAACCTGCTGCTCGACCAGACTTATGTACAAAAGTATATACACCGGCGCAAGGACCTATGGTACATCTGTTGTCCGTTTCCGGTCACGTTTTTTGAACGAGTAAATTCTAGTCATTCAAGAACTGATTAGTGAATTACTGCAGCGATATTTACTCTTCCAAATCATTTTTCAATCACAGGGGTTTCATATTTATCCGCATGTACTCTTGCTTTTCATTACTTATCCCATCCTATGGCGTGTGTTAGCGCTAAATATTCACTCTCCAAGGCTGCATAAGATACATTCTTTCTTTGATTTGACCTGTGTTAAAAGCGAGTAATAGCGGAAATACCACCTCGACTACGCTTCCAGTGCTTAAGTGACCAAGTTTCAAATCATAGTGAATCGCAGTCCATATGGATACCCCATATCGCAATCAAGACGTACTTTGGGTACCCCGTTTCGCAAGAAAGTGTAGCGTACATATTGCTCTTAAAAGCACAGGGCCGTCTTTGGTTCATGTTTGTCCATTCCGAAAATTTGGCAGCAATTTTATTGGGCTAACTCCTGGGTGTGAACATGATATCTTTTAGTACAGCAATGGTTGCTAAATTGTAAAGTTAAATGAGTTTTAAGTCCCTTAGGGATATATTGGCGATTTGACAACTCAGTGTTGGCAAAATACAGAGGGCTCTACTGGGCTCACCAAGACTTTCTCATTGGTGGACAACAGATTGAATGAGTAAACTACTGGTTATCATTTGATGGGCACAGACCAAAATTACTTCATTCTAATGTGTCGATGTCATCAAGTCACCTTTTGAATAGGGATAACGTGGGGTTAATAGTCTGATGTGCTGAGGAAGGGGGTGGTGCTAAGGCTATGAAACTCGGAGTGAGAAAACTTTCGTGGACTTGCCAGTCGACTGTACTGCGTGTCCAACTCCAAATGGTTTCCCATCGGGGAGTCGTGCTGGCCGAGTTTCAATTGATGGTGATTAGGGCTGTATGGGCTCTTGTGGGTCTGCTAAAACATGATGAGGTCGCCTCGTAAATGGCTATAGCATCCATTTAACTTGGCAGACAAGGCTGAACAAATCATCGGCGTACTTTGTTAACCTACGTAGCTCTGTCCCTACCTCGGTTAGACAGATCTAGTCCCCTGGGCAACTCATACGGCGCCATCTACTGGTAATGATGGACTCGTTCGTTTCCCACAGACACTGTCTCAATGCTCACGTTTTATCGCCTGAGGTCTCCTTGAACGTCTCTATGCCTCGTGTTGCTTGCCTTAGTCTCCGAATTCTTTGGCATTAACGCGACGTCAGCCACTGCGTGGTGGAACAAGTCTACAAAACCGGAAAGAGCCTTCCCGCTCTGCAGTTGCGTAACTCATGTTCCTATCCTGTGTTTTCGATCACCGATCCGTTCAGAGCATTGCTGGCGTACCGTTGCAACATTACATTACCAAAGCTTATGTCTGTTCTCGGATTTTAAAATTAAACAGAATCGGCAAGCTACTGAGTCTCAGTACTTTATTTCACAGGATTCCGTTGGTTGGATAAGTGCTTCTCATCCCCGAGTGTATCCCAAAGGTAAGTAAAAGCGGAAACTGGTTAACCAACGAATGTTTATTGCGCATGATACAAAGATATAAACGTCGAAAGTGACGGTGAGAACCGACTTTTTTCTCGCGATATATATATGTATATATATTTATATATATGGAACAATGGAACAATGGTATGATACGGGTTAAAAAACCGACGCTTGCCAAGTCCCGTGAGATAGTTTGAGGGAATAACCTTAGTTCAATGAAGTTACACAAAAGTGTACTCAACATATTATCCAGGTTAAGACGTAGGTATATCCGTCTAACCCGATTTCTTGGAATTGGTGAGCACAAACTTTATCTGCGTCTTGTCCTCACTCAATGAACAGAAATCAGATCAAGTAATGTAAATGATGTAAAGCATCATCGAGTCGCTCTTTAAAATGAGGAGCATGGGCGCTGTAATAACAAAACCCGAAAGAGCGTTCCACGGTTGAGCAACGCGATGGGAAATATGCTTCCGGCAGCCCTAAAGAAGACTGTATTGCGTGGCAAGTTTCACGTTATGACCCCTTACTTCTGTGTTGCAGCTCAGCTTCAGGAGGTGGCGGCCAGCGTAACTGGGATTTGTCAAAATCTGGAACGCCAGAATGAGGTCACCTCGCAGACGACGAAATCATCTGCTGTACACTCCCAGGGCTTTCAGTCGCCCATGGTATTGCAGATGGGACAAACCCCTTCACATTTTTCGTTGCCCATCGCTCTGCGGTCTCCAGTGCAACCAGGTCGCATTTTAACCAGGGTTGCTAAGCCCGGATCGCGTACTTTATATGGGGCCTCACATACGGATTGAGCAATTGGGTGAATATGGAGGGATCAAACCTCCCGAACGCCCTCCGTAACAGACCAAGGTGTTGGTTCGCGGTTTTGGACGCCTTCAAGGACTGTGCTGAACAGCCGGTATCTTCTTGGATCACCACCCAACGTCTCGCCCTTGTGAGGCAGTGTTCAGCACATCGTCTCCAAGCTTATATGCGTACGTGGGCTTGTGCCGGACATGCACGGTTTCGAACTTGTCCATGTTAAACAAAAGTAGATTTAGCTTTGACCATTCAAAAGCGCAGTCTACTTCTCACTGCACCATATCGTGATCTTATTGACAGTCGATTACCCTCCATATTTTGACGTTTTTGACAAAAAGCAGGAAATTTGCTTTGATGACACTCGCAATGTCGTTGCTAAAGAACAAGCATAACCGCGGCCCCAAACATTGACTCTTGCGGAACACCGCAGTCCACATCAATTGGATCGAAAAACGAAACTCGAACTCAAACCTGCAAGCGTCACAGAAAGAGGAATATTCCGATATTTCCAAGGATAGGGTTTCGAACTCCGTATGCTTGCAGACTTCGGAGAAGGACGCGGTGATCTATGCGATCGAATGGGTAGATGACATCAGTGCCTGTCCCACTGGCAGCTCTCTCAGTCTAACTGCCGCGGGCCAGAAGATGGTTGGTAGTACATGAACGATGCTGATGGAATCCGTGTTGCTCCGATGCTATGGTATCAGATCTATCGAAGTAGCTCATTACGTCCTCAACCATGATCGATTCCATCACCTTAGAGAGCACCGGGGGGAGAGTCGCTGGGCGATGGTAGTCTGGATCTGAATGGCTACCACGTTTGAAATTCGGGGTAATGATGCCTTGCTTCCACGTGATAGAGACATGCTGTTCATCCAAATCATCTTTGGAAATATCTCGTTAATGGTTCAGCTATCCTCGTAGATACCACCTGCAGCGCTCTCGGAGGAATGTTGTTAACCCCGGGGGAGGTAGGAGTATGCAACGACAGCAGCTTCCTTAAAATAGTCGGCGAACTAAGGGTGACGTATGTAAATACTGGCGTCTGGGAGAATGGGACAGAGATGGAACAATGGAACAATGGTTTATTACGGGTAAAATACATCACTTAACAAGTCCCGTGGGATGGAAATTATTGCGAAAATCAATTGCATAATAAAGTGAAAAACGTTGTGGTGGACTCACCATATACTTATGTGGAATAGCGGAGATGTTCACGTATTAAACATATAAATCCATAAATCCATTGGTTAGGCGTTTGGCAAGGCACCGTTTTATTGCGTTTCGTAGCCCCTGGCTAACAAGTCATAAAATGAAATGTAAGTGAGAAAATACATCGTAAACACGTTTTTTAAATATCGGCACATTAGGAGCAGAGACGACATAATTAGGGAGGGCGTTCCAACGCTCACACACGCAGAGAGAAAAGATATTTCTACAGCATTCAAGCCGGCTATACTGAATTGTCAGTCTCAGAGGGTGACAACTTAGGTTAGTGTTGTGGTTCAATTCCAGCAGCGGACGGCAAATGTGGTTTGGGTTCTTCAGAATCTGGTAAACCATTATGAGATTCCCAGCAAATGCCGATTTCGACTGCTTTAGATTCTTAGAGATTTAAGTCTAAGCTGATAGGGCAGATGAAAGAGGCCCCTAACGTTCTTGGTTGCCCTACGATGAGGAGTCTCGAGAGCAACGAGATCCTGTTTCTGCCACGGCTGCCACGTCTGAATAGCATATTCCACTTGCGGTCGCACGTAGGCATTAAACATTTGGGGAATGATTGAGGGTTCAAACCGATCGAATACTCTGCGAAACTGGCCGAGGTATGTGTTGCCGGTTCTCGTCGCCGAGATCTTCCTGTACCAATACACCCAGGTCACGCTCCTGAGAGGCGTTCTCCAAAGAGTGGTCTCCAAGCTTGTAAACGCTCACCGGCTAGTGAGGCAGATGGATCACTTTGCACTTAGCAATATTCAACTGAAGCAGGTTCCTCTTTGACCATTCATAAATGCAATCTAGGTCATGTTGGAGTAGCTCGTGATCTTCCTTTTTACTAACCGCCCATCAAATCTTAACGTCATCGGCGAAAAGCAAAAAATTTGAGGAGATAACATTATTCAGGTAGTTGATAAACACCAGGAATAAGCGCAGTCCCCGCACTGAGCCCTGTGGGACACCACGTTCCTCCTAGATCGGGTCAGGGAGTGCTCCCTAATGCGTACTCAACGCTTCCGTTGGTGAAGAAAATTGCTAATCCAACCAAGCACAGGATCTCCGATTCCGTAGCTCTGTAGCCGGTGAAGTAGGATGCGGTGATCAAGGCGGTCGAAGGCTTTGGAGAAGTCCAGATACATGATGTCAACTCCCACCCCATCATCAGCTACTTCCGTCCAACTACCTCGTGCAGATTGTTGATGCATGACCGGTGTTGACGGAAGCCATGCTGTTCCCGTAACAAGATGTTGCATTTTTCCAGGTTGTCCATTAAAGCCTCAGCGACGACTGCTTCCATCACCTTCGCGAGCACAGGGAGGAGACTCACGGAGCGATAGTTTGCAAGCTCTGAACGGCAACGGAGTTTAAAAGTTGAGGTGATAATGCAAAGCTTCCACATAGTGGGGACTTGTTGTTCATCAAAGCACTTTGGAAGAACTGTGACAGTTGTTCAGCCAGGTAGTTGGCCACAGCCTTCAGTGCGTTCGGGCGGATGTTGTCTGCTCCCGGAGAACTATGCTTACGCAGTGAGGGTAACTGCCTTAGCACAATTGATGGGTTGAAAATTACATGTGTAAAAATGGAGTTGGTAATGTGCATGATGTTATGGGACAAGTAGAGGTTGCGAGTTCAAAAATTGTGGCGTATTTAGCCGCAAGGCATTAGCTGCTTCTTCGGCGCTTTGTACTCTGCCGCCTGTCGTGAAAATTGGAGGGATGACATGTTTCACTTGAGGAAAATTGTAGAATTGCTATGCAGCAGTTGTTTTGCCAGGAAATTTTGGTTTGGCACTGTTGATAAGTCACTTTGTCCTCACGCACAAGTGCAGTGCAATGGTTGCGATGGAGCAGGAAATTGCCGCATGTCTCTGAGTCAGGGTTTAACCTTGTAGGCACGCCATGCTGCATCCCTTATCACTAGGCATTTTCGAGTCCTACTCCTTATAATTGAAGGCATCTTCGCGGGACGAAGGGGCTTGGTCTCTGATGCTCTGTTGATCATTTCGCTGAGTCTATCAACAAACTCTGTCCAAACGTTGTCAAGGGGACTGTTGTTTGGGCATTCCCAAGCAGCTGCTTCGACGAGTTCTTTCAAGTCATGGTAGCGTGTGATTGTATGAGTTAGTTACGTGTGTTCCATTGGATACTTTGCATAACACACCTATTTGAACGTTATTATCACATGGTCACTGAGACCTAATGGACTATCCATCAATAACTTTGCAACCACGTGCCTTCATTAGTGAGCACAAGGTCCAATATAGACGGTTTGTTTGCTATCTTGAGTTACGTGGGCGTGGTGACATGATTGTACAAGGGATTATTAGCAATCAGTGCATACAAGTCTGCTTTGAACTGCTGGCTGGGTGGTGCCGAAACCTTCAAATGGTGTAGGTTGAAGTCCTCGGAGATGAGAATGTGGCTGTACCTAGGGCGTGTTACTCTGTTTTGGCCACGGATCAAGCGAGAATCCATTCCCGGAGTGGACGTTGGGGGGCGGTAAACGATAGCTGAGACATGCGTCGTTGAGTCTTAGTCGGACTCGACAACAGTGAGTCGGTAACGTGCGTTTCTAGATCATCAACTCTTCCATATTGCAGTTCGCTGCGGTGGTAGAGTAGGACCCCACCTCCTCTGCTGGGGCGGTCGTTCCGGATGAGTGACATTCCGGCTATCTCAACCTCAGCATCAGTCGGCTCTTGGTGTAACCATGTTTCGGCAATAGAAATTAGGTCCCAAGCATTCGCGACCTGACGTACTCGAAGTTCGGTACTTTTAGTGAGGAGCACTTGGGCGTTAGTGTACATACATGAAAGTTTCTCAGATTTAAGCAATGCTTCGGAGGTTGTACAACTCATACGTGAAGTGTCGCCGACCAGTGATTGGCCGGCGACTAATCGTTTTTTCGATGTGTACTTGGTGAAGTGTTTAACGTTTTATTGATCTTCCGCGTATTTAGTCCAGTGTCTAATCTTTGACGTACAGTGTAAGGTATCTGGGCAATACCATCTTCTACAGGTTGTATGGGCTCATTCGACACATTACTGGTGCATTGTTCTTTCATAGATCCTAACGCGTTTGGTTCTTTAAGTGACATATCATCTCTAGGATGCATATTGCTGATTGTCTTCAGCTGAAGCTCAAATGGTACCCTGCAACGGGATATGTACCAGCCTATTAACATCCCTGCTACCACTCTCGGGCCACTTCCATTGTAGTTCGGTGAGGTACGCAGTCATGACACGGATTTCGCTAACACATCACCCAAGCAGAGTGTTTCACGAATATAACCCCACTGTTCTTTATCATGGGTTGTTACTTCATGCTCATAACACGCTTCATTTTCAGGAACTCAGTGAAGAAGTATGGTTTTGGTTGAAGTTTCCTTCCGGTAATCCTCTAAGGTGCGGTTAACTCGAGAACGCTCGCCCCATGGGATGTATGGAACGATACGGTTGGAGCAATGTTCATTTCAGAGACTACCTGTCGAGAGTAGTACTGATTCTATCTCAGTGATAGAGTTCAGCACAACCCGCAGGAATCTTGGCTCTGCGTAACGCTTAGAGTTGTGGTGTCGCGTAATACGCACTAGTTGTACAGATTTCAGTACAACTCCGAGTAGATTACTAATAATGTCCCACTGGTTGAGGCCATCCAACTTCCTGCCTCTTATTGATGTGGACTTTGATTCTTATGTATTGAGGCACAGTACCCTCGGTACAGCTAGTTGTTTCTTTACACCTTTCAACATGTCACGGTTGGTGATTGAAATACTGCGAGATGTACCGCAGGAAACCGGTGGTGCTTATATTAGGAAAACTCCACTACGCTCCTGTTTCCGATCCAAATGGAGGTGATGTTAACTGCAATTGACGGTTCTTCTTGGAAGCAACCTTAACCCAACATTTGCTAGTACCCGCTTGCACTTTTCCTTCGTACTCTGTCTGGAGATTGGAAGTATCCTTACTTGTAGTTACTTCGATCGAACTGGGAACCGCATTAGTCAAATGCGAGACACGTGTGGTATTGAAACTGCAGTTGATGTTCTGGACTCTTGGTGTCGTGTTGCTTACGGTGTTACTAGCAGTTCTTCAAGGGAAAGGAGCAGCACTTACTGGGAGCATTGAGTTGCATAGTCCGCTGTGCTTACCCCAACCTTAATGATTTTGGTCACCATTTCCTCAAACTTGGCTAGTAGCTGGTCGTACTTCTGAGATAATAGGAGCACGCTTTTTATCAGTCGGATGGATGTGCATTCCACGCAGAAGCATACATACTCTGTTTTGCTTAATAACTTGGCCTGACTGGGTTTAACTCGGAAGCATTTCGCATGTGCAAACTTGCAACGGCTACGGCACATAATGCCCCCTTAATAAGTTTGGTACATGATGCACATAAGTCTTCACACTGGCACACTGCACATCGCGCTTGTGGAAATGTTACGAACCATTTATATCACTCACCCTCTATGGTAAAAATTTGTTCTGTTACTGAGGTTGTCAGCAAGATCACAGTATCTATGTTGTAGTTGTGCGCTTACAGACTGTACGCTCTGATGTGTCAGTCGAATGTGTCAGCTTGAACATGGGGCAGATTACACGAGGGTGTGGTTGAGAATTTTCATGGTTAAGCCTATGAATCGCGACAGGTGAATTTGCCTTGAGACCTGTAATTGCTCCAAGCAATGTTGGATTTGAATGAGTGACAGTTCGTTCGAAAGCCGTTGAAATGGTCTATCGAGTGAGACCAAACAATGTCTTTGGTAGTCGCAGTTAGGCAACTTTTGGCGCTTGGACATCGGCGAAACACTGCCCAGAATTTGGAATTCAGGGTAAACGTAGGATGCACTGGCGTGTACTCGAGAAAAAAGTAACACGAAGTAGAGCTTTTAAAAGCACGACGAATGAGTACAGATCCAAAGGTGTGCGACGAAATGCCGCTGAGCCATAGTGAAAAAACCACGGGTGCACAAGTGAGCGATTGCACGCACGTTCGCTCAAGCGCATAACAAGTTCACGCTACTGCACAACGTCTCCCGAACAACCTTGACGAAGTGCGGCTACGTCAAGCGTCACATGGCTGGGACCTCATATTCGTTACGGAAACCTTGTTGCACTCAGCAATTACCGATGACGAAGTCGCGATAAATGGTATGTTCCTTCCCCGAAACGATCGACTTAGCAAAGACGGGAGGGGGTAATGTAATACTACCGCAACGACCTGCAGCGCGAACCGGCAGCTGCTCCGGCAACACTGATCATGGACTCACGCTAGTGCAGTCTGCGACCGAGACGCAACGGCACTTGCCATTTGGTCGTTGTTTATTGTCCCCAATGTCCACCTCAGAAATGGACTCCCGCCTACCATTATCCTTGGGAGGGGTCCTACCAGGACGATACAGTCTCGTTCGCATCTCAGACGACTTCAATATTCATGCTTTGGAAGTTCCGGCACTACCCAACGAGCAGTATAAGGCCGACCTGCAAGATTAGAATACAAACATTCTGCTCGTCAGCCATATCAATTCACTCACCCGATTCAGAGCCGGAAATAAACCACCTGTGCCTGATTTAGTGCTCACGAACCAAGAATTCATGAGTGTGAAACCAAGGCTACAGAGCTCTCTGGAGCGAAGGGACCACGTAACCATATTTTACGACGTCGTGTGCTATGCGGAGTAGCCACAAGAACATACTAACTTGTTCGAACAATCACCCACTACGACATAATGGCGGAACTTGTGGGAGATGCCAGCAGCGAGTTTCCGGACGACTGTTCTATTGACAGTGCTTTGTTGGATGTTACTTTCAAGTTCAGTTATCTGATTAAATCTGCATCGGTCAACAAACCCCTGCATTCTGCAAGGACCCAATCATTTATTTGCAGTTGAATCTAAAAACACATGACAGTAAGAGATCCCGCATAGCTTGTGTATAGTGTGAACCCTAGTCCTGACAATTGGAGTAACTACGTTGTGCACCGTAATCACTGTAACACTTCTGTGCGTGAGGTCAAATTAGTACACCAGCAGTCTAGCAGAAACGTTCTGCCTTAACAAAATACTTCTGTACATATATGTGAAAACCATCCGAAATGTGAAACGAAATGTTCCCCAACTAATATCAGCGGATGGATGCGCTCAAACCACCGAGGATGCCGCAAAAGTTCTATGGCTACAATATGTTTCAGTTTTCGGATGTGCTACTAGCATTTGTACTATCTGGCGGTAGAGTACAAAGTGCCGAAGAAGCAGCTAATGCCTTGCGGCTAAATACGCCACAATTTTTGAACTCGCAACCTCTACCTGTCCCATAACATCATGCACATTACCAACTCCATTTTTACACATGTAATTTTCAACCCATCAATTGTGCTAAGGCAGTTACCCTCACTGCGTAAGCATAGTTCTCCGGGAGCAGACAACATCCGCCCGAACGCACTGAAGGCTGTGGCCAACTACCTGGCTGAACAACTGTCACAGTTCTTCCAAAGTGCTTTGATGAACAACAAGTCCCCACTATGTGGAAGCTTTGCATTATCACCTCAACTTTTAAACTCCGTTGCCGTTCAGAGCTTGCAAACTATCGCTCTGTGAGTCTCCTCCCTGTGCTCGCGAAGGTGATGGAAGCAGTCGTCGCTGAGGCTTTAATGGACAACCTGGAAAAATGCAACATCTTGTTACGGGAACAGCATGGCTTCCGTCAACACCAGTCATGCATCAACAATCTGCACGAGGTAGTTGGACGGAAGTAGCTGATGATGGGGTGGGAGTTGACATCATGTATCTGGACTTCTCCAAAGCCTTCGACCGCCTTGATCACCGCATCTTACTTCACCGGCTACAGAGCTACGGAATCGGAGATCTTGTGCTTGGTTGGATTAGCAATTTTCTTCACCCACGGAAGCGTTGAGTACGCATTAGGGAGCACTCCCTGACTCGATCTAGGAGGAACGTGGTGTCCCACAGGGCTCAGTGCGGGGACAGCGCTTATTCCTGGTGTTTATCAACTACCTGAATAATGTTATCTCCTCAAATTTTTTGCTTTTCGCCGATGACGTTAAGATTTGATGGGCGGTTAGTAAAAAGGAAGTTCACGAGCTACTCCAACATGACATAGATTGCATTTATGAATGGTCAAAGCGGAACGTGCTTCAGTTGAATATTGTTAAGTGCAAAGGGATTCATCTGCCTCACTAGCCGGTGAGCGTTTACAAGCTTGGAGACCAATCTTTGGAGAACACCTCTCAGGCGCGTGACCTGGGTGTATTGGTACAGGAAGATCTCGGCGACGAGAACCGGCAACACATACCTCGGCCAGTTTCGCAGAGTATTCGATCGGTTTGAACCCTCAATCATTCCCCAAATGTTTAATGCCTACGTGCGACCGCAAGTGGAATATGCTATTCAGACGTGGCAGCCGTGGCAGAAACAGGATCTCGTTGCTCTCGAGACTCCTCATCGTATGGCAACCAAGAACGTTAGGGGCCTCTTTCATCTGCCCTATCAGCTTAGACTTAAATCTCTAAGAATCTAAAGCAGTCGAAATCGGCATTTGCTGGGAATCTCATAATGGTTTACCAGATTCTGAAGAACCCAAACCACATTTGCCGTCCGCTGCTGGAATTGAACCACAACACTAACCTAAGTTGTCACCCTCTGAGACTGACAATTCAGTATAGCCGGCTTGAATGCTGTAGAAATATCTTTTCTCTCTGCGTGTGTGAGCGTTGGAACGCCCTCCTTAATTATGTCGTCTCTTTTCCCAATTTGGCGATATTTAAGATACTGAGTTTACTATGTGTTGTTCGCTTTGTATTTCATTTTATGACTTGTTAGTCAGGGGCTACGAAACGCAACCAAACGGTGTCTTACCAAACATCCAACCATTGTGTCTGTGGGATTATATTATTAATACTCGAACACCTGCACTATTCTACGTAAGTCTATAGCAAGTCCACCGAAACGCTTTTCAGTTCAACATGCATTTTACTTTTCGCAATAAGTTTATCATAGGGAACTTGCTAAACACAATATTTTTAACGGTTTTACAGCATTGTTCCATTGTTCCATTGGTGTGCATGCAGGAAAGTTTCGTTATTTCTAGCAATGTAGCGTGAGGTGGGTATTTTGGATAAAAGCTTGTGCCAAACGGTAAAAGGTCAACAACTTATCGAATTTTGGTTGGTGGATGACGAACTCATCTGTGTCCGATTCATGGATTATACCATTACCACTTTGATTTGTTTTTCGTATGTTATGTACGGGGTGCATTTGTCAGTTTCTTTAGCTAGTTCGTTGTGGTCATCCGAACTCTTGTCGGCAAGTGGTCTGATCAAGTGGCTTCACTCGTGTGTGCGCTTAGCAGATGCTGCTTTGATCTGGATCTCTGAAGGATGGCTGCTGCTGCTCGCATACCATCACTCCATTACCATTGCTGACATTCGTCTAGATCAGTGGTTCCCAACCTTTTAGACGTCGTTACCCACAAAGGGGGTTGCCCACCAGACTTTTATCCCTAAACTTTCGAAAGACTACTACGTAATAACTGCTGCACATTTCGCTCTAAAGTTCAAAAACAAATGTCATATGTAGTTTCACGTGCTCATGCAATTGAAGGAAACACCCCTTCTCACTACATAATTATCTGACTTAAGTACGAGAAGTGATCGGTATCCGGAATCTCCCTCGACAAATAAACGATAGAAAACAGTACTTTTAATTCAAAATTCTATGCAAACAAGAGGCGATATACATCAATGAGACGGTTGGTATTGTTTGGTGGTAACAATTTCTGGTATATTTGGTGTAGTTGCGGCCAATGCACATCGCAAGTCGTGCTCCAAGTTCATTCGATTCCTTGCTTTTGTTTTCATTATCAACATTGTCGAAAATGCACTTTCACATTTATAAGTTGTTGCAAATGGGATCAATATTCTCAATGCGCTTTCCGACAGTAATGGATACTCTTCACCTATCTTTGCCCAAAATGTTACTAGTTGCGTGCTTTGGAAATTTACCTTCAATCCGCTGTCCTCGCGCATTTCTAGGAATTGTACCTTGATTTCGAATTCAGTATCTGGAAATATTCCTTCAGCTACTGTTAACGGTCTTAGCACCCAGGCACTTAATTGGCGAGTTTCCAAATCAGGAAAATATTTGCTGATGGAATTCATCACCGATGACAAGTGGCAACATATTTCATTCGTGAATGCGCATTTTTCATTTCTTTCAACGAGCACCGTCGTTAGTTCTGGAAATATCGCCACGTCGTCAACATCAACCGAGCGCTGGTAAAGCTGCAGTATGCGAAGGAAACCGACTACTCTATCCTGAGCGACTAAAATGTTCATCATATTCCCTTGTAGGCTGAGGTTAAGCGCATTGATTTATCCAAAGAAATCAGCAAGATAAGCAAGTTTCGAAATAAACACGCTGTCCGTTATAATAACGTGTAACTCGTTTCCCTTACCCGTATGCATCTCTTTTCTTCGAAGAAAGATTGCACTTTCCTCTCGAAGCTGAAGCACTCGGTGCAACACCCTGCCTCGTGATAACCAACGCACTTCTGTGTGCAATAGTAGCACGTCGAATTTGCCTCCAAACTCATTGCACAACTCTTTGAAGATTCTTGTGTGGGTCGCACTGCCGCGGAGGACATTTACTATCTTTACTACTTTGGTTAATACGTCAAGTAAAGTAGGTGGAAGAGGGCTCACTGCTAAAGTATAACGATGTATGATGCAGTGACTAAAGGTAGCGTGCGGAGCAACATTTTTGACCAATGTTTGGAATCCGGAACGGACGCCCAACATGGCTGGTGCTCCGTCTGTACAGACACCCACTAACTTCGACCAGTGTAACATGTTATCCTCGAGGAACTTCTTTACTATTCGGAAGACATCTTCGCCACGCGTAGTCGTGCTCAAGGATTCTGAGAACAAGTACTCTTCTTTGAAGCTATCACTTTTTAGGTACCGAACATACACAAGTAGTTGGGAACAGGGCGCTACGTCGGTCGACTCATCTAACTGGATTGCAAAGAAGGGACTTGATCTTATTTCGTTGAGCACCGTGTTCAAAATTTGTTTGCTCATGTCCTCGATACGACTTTTGATGATGTTGTTCGAAAGGGATATCATATTGATCTTCTCCGCATGATGTTCTCCAAGAACGAGCTTAACCGCATCCATTATGCAAGGTTTGATGAGGTCCTCTCCTATGGTATGCGGCTTCTTGTTTTTGGCGATTCGAAGCGCAATGCGATACGAAGCTTCAAGGCCAGCCTCATTTGCCTGAGAAAAGGAGCTCGATGTATCCAGGCGCGAAAGTTTTAGCGCGGCTTCTTTCCTTCTAAAGAATGTAATATCTTTTCTTATCAAATGGGCATGGCTTCGTTCGAAGTGCTCTTTTAATTTACTAGGTTTCATACTCACCGCCGTGAGCACTTTGCTGCACGAAACGCATTGCGGTTTCTCAACATTTTTATCACCGAAGTTAGTGAAGCTCCACAGCAGAAATGCTTCTTTGTAGGACGGCTTTTTTCTGGAAGACGTATTCCCTGCAAGCAATTAAGTAGGTAGATGTTATAGATGTATATCATTTATAGAAATTAATCTCGTTATTCCATGCAGGTGACATTATCGCAAACGTTCGCAGACAAATATATTTTTGTCGGCATCAAAGCCACTGAATGAAAATGCTCACCTGCCATGACTTCTCGTCAAAAACAACTGCTCATGAAAGTGATCAACACAACACCTAATGGTCACTGGCGTCCAATATGCTGATTCCATGTTGGTTGTGACCCCAATTGTATCGTTTCTCTGCCCTTTCAAACGCCTACCGTTATCCCGATTCAGGCCCTCTCTTGACTCCATGGTGTCTGATTCCTAATCAAACATGAACATGTGTTTCATTCCTCCGTTCCACGTTATTCCTCGACATTTTCCAGACACCATTCTGTACCATACCTTGTGAACACTAATCACCCTTTCTAGCCGTTCCTACTGTCAAACATTCACCTGTGAACATAACTGGTACTTTGACCAGTGCTGAAACGATAGTTTGCTATCCAGCCCGTTATTCGACCGGTTGAACAACTGGCTTATTCGAAAACACGGCAGCAGTTGTGGCAGTCGACAAAGTCGCCATGCCGTAGCAGCTGCATTGAAAGATGGCTAACTAAAAATGCTGACGTAGTTGCGATGTGTGATTTCGTTCTTAAGCTCATTTCGCGACTGATATGTGACCAAATCCAATTATCGGTATTTACCCCTCGGAAAATGCCATTTTACCCCCTTGGGGGTAATTACACCCAGGTTGGGAAACCCTGGTCTAGATGGAAGGAAAACTTTCGCAAATCTCGGGCCACATCCCTTGTAATTTGGCGACCGGCGTAGCGTCAAGATTGCTTGCGCTATGACACTTTCCAGCTAGAGGGTCTCGCGAATTTACCGCCATTGTTCCTGGTCATGAAGAGTCGCTTCGCGCTCATCATGACTTCCAGCCTCAGAAATGATGTGTACAAAGATCTACATGGCCATGAATTCCTTCCGGTTTTCAAGTAGTGCTACACCTGTCTGCGCTCGCTCCTCGGAATATCCGGGAATACGCGGATGGAACACTACCCATTCCGGAGGCGAGGTATCGATAACAGGACAGCCTCTGCTTCATTGGCAGTAGTCAACACAACCTGGTGAAACTTAGTTCATCGTAGTGCTGTGCGTTTAAATGATGGGTAAGACGTGTCAAATTGACGGGCTTAGTTACGACACCTATGGAATCACATAAGGTGTTCCATTGGTTCACGACATCGAGTGGTCTTCCTTTTAAGGAATTTGATGTTCATTCTGGAAAGTTGGAGCAGATTACCGCTGATATACTACGTGCAACACTGGCTGAGATCAAGCGACCATCTGGTTTGTGTACAGTTGATGAAGGCTGTTAGGGTACAGCTTCGTCTTCTTTACTTACTCTGGGTCCAATGGAATTAGCCGCATATCTAGGTTTTCGGTCACCGTTGGCAGCAACCCAGCTGTAACCACCACTGGTGTCGCAGCCCTTCTGAATTCTCGGAACCGTTTGGAAGGTGGAAGAGGCTTTGACCCTGCTCCTTGCTATCGAACTGGCGGTGGTTGTTTCAGGCATATTCGAGCAACTGGTGGTATTGGAGTTTACTGTCCACAGATGATGCGCTTTTAGCGCGCTGTCTAGCTTTCTTCCCCAGTTTTAATGCTGTGCTGGATGGGAATGCCCTGAATTTACTCTCTGTCACGCTTTGTACAAAGGAATGGTTTGTGGTGCTCCGCATTTGTTCAAACATTACCACTTGTCTTGCGTACTTCTGCGATAGTTAATGTACCATCTTTGCGTGTGGGGTGGCTATACATTGTGGACAGAACAAGCGTTAATCTGGTTTACTGTTGTGTAGATTCAACTGGTTCACGTTGAGCTTGAAACATTTGCCTGCATGTTCAAGGTCGGCACGTTCTGTGCGTCTGGCCCAGGCGCGGCAGGTTTAAGCAGCTAGATCGTTCACGCGACAAACAGAGCGACTGATCGATACGCACACAAAGTGTACGATAGCTGCTTTGGTGAACGGTCCACAGCAGTAGTTGCTGATTCGGCAAATGAAACGTGTAGTTGGCTTTCGTTTGAGACCACAAACATTTCTGTGGTGTTCCGGATTCGGAAAATTCCTCGACTGTGTTTTTGCGGGAATGACGTACAAACCGCAGTGTGGAGATAAAAGGCGATCCACACAAGCTCGATCCAAAAGATGGAGTTCACTAGGTAGCGCTAATGAATCTGGGTCAAATGAGCGTGAACACACGTTAGTGGGAGAGAATGCCACTGAGAACCGTGACAAAACAACATGTTCACAGAAGAGCGATTAGAACGCATGTTCGTTCAACATCGTTCAAGGCCATATATATGGTTGGCGGCACATGGTTTTGGATTTGCTCTCACTGTGGCCAGCCGCAGGAGGCCTGCGCCTACAGAGGGACCATGGGTGGGATGCACCACCCACAGCACCAACCACGCACCCCAAATCCAGTGTAAACCCAAAGGAATAAGACCAGGGGGCATGTGGATGGGAGCCAGGTTTCACCAACAGAGCCGGCCCACACTCCTTCACAAGCAAGCTGTATTTGGGAATCAAGCGCACACAAGACCGTGACTGGAACGTAGTCCGCTACACACACTGAGTGCATGGAACCACTCTTCGAGCCTAGCACGACCCGAATGACCGTGCACCCCGTGCCCTCCATCAACGACCAACGGTCTCCTAGAGGCAGTATGGACGAGGTAGTGGGTAATAGACAGGTAGGCGTCTTGTCAACATGCACATCAAGCACAGCCACATCGGGGGTATCAAGCAAC
>CALYDF020003719.1:0-10892 GCA_944474145.2 Dicrocoelium dendriticum
GGAGTGTCATGAATGCATACGTAAAGTTTACTGGGTAGAACAGATACGCAGTAATGCCACGAGGGGATCCTCACTGTGTCCTTAGCAAATGTGAATGGTGATAACAATATCTGGAGCAGGGTGTGTTCGAAGAACGCGACTGGGTGACACAGCATCATTGTCATCAGAAGATGCAACATGTAGCCAGTAATTACGGCCGTGTTATGCACATGACAGGTTTATAAATGCTATCGTTTTGAAAACGTATTTTGTAAACAACATTCCGATGGCTTAGTTCATCGCCAAGTGCGTTGGTAGAGCAAAACATTATCAGATAGCAATATGCCGATTTCGAATAAGGAACACTTCGATGGGCTCAGTAGAAATCCATTTCATGGTGTTACAGTTGCTGTTTCGATTTCGTTAAACGAACATGGGAAAGCAAATATTGCACCCAGGATAAAGAGGATGAGTTTATAACTGGTCGCATATATATTGTGATGGTTGTCGTTCGTGTATGAAGAGACGTAGGTTTAGAAATAGAGCGCGAGCACAACTAGACAGACCATAGCAATAGGCGGGCTTGATCACAATGTGTATGGGGCGATGGGTCGTGAGGCAACGGAACACGGTCGGTAGTGCATTGTTTAACATCTGATGAATGCGGACGGCGAGAGGCGTTCCGTAAATTGTGGGAAATGTTTCCAGGCATTTGAATAAAACACTGAGCAAGAGATACCTGCGATTTGCCACGTGCGTTAGAACAAAGCGTATGGTTGTGGTGCGCATACTCCGTGTGAAAGGGACCCATGGCAGTACGGTGTCCGACAAAATGGTATATGGTCAGAACGAAACAAAAGGTAGTAAACAGCCAGGGCTGCCAGTTCTAGATAGCGAATTCGACTTGATTCATATGTAAGCTTTCAGCACCCGGAAGAAGATGGATGAACCTAAACTGCCAGCCGTCCTTCGTAAGAGACCAAAATACAGGTTGCCTCTCTTTAAAACTAACTTGGACTGTCAGGGCAATTGCGTGTTATTAAAACTTGATGTTAGCTATTTGTTCTCTGAATATCTAATCAACTAGTCATAACGTGATATTCTTTAGGCCTGGTCAGGTAGGAGTTTCCAAGTGAACTTTCTTAAGCACATAACAATGGATGCTGGTGACGGAAAAGTCCGTTGTAAGTGTATATAATTATATGCATAGACCGCCTCACCGAGTTCCACACTTTAGATTGCGAAACCTGTTACAATTTGTTAGCATCTTGTAGTTGGTTTCATCTACCGACTTCCCCGAGCAAAGCACATAGCAGCTACTAACTGCTATCTACACAATTTTCATCAGTACCTACAAGTCTAATCTTATGGACGAAGAATTCAACGTGCCAAAGTTAACTGGCTACTACATGGAACTAGGGTATAAACGGGACTAGAGAAACTGGACTTGATGGGACACGTAAAAGCAGGATTACACAGACTGGTATTGCTTTGTCATTGCTGCCATGTACCTTGTGCAACCTACCTATAAATAATGTAGTAAATACAACGAAATGATAAATGTTGGTTATCATACATCAGCAGATAAATATCGGACCTAAAGAGTCTAAACGAAACAGACGTACTCCACATCGGAACGAATACTGAGGGAAGTCTTCCGGGGACGCGTGCTTGGGCCGCTACTTTTCTTAATCTATATAAAAAATATATATGCGATCCCGTAATATTTGGACGCCCAAATTTTTCGCAGATGATGTCAAAGTAGTCTGCTCATTTCTACTACTACGCCTGGACGACATACGTGATGACCTATCCGCGCTGAATGTGTCGGGCGAAAGCCCGCCTATAAAATTCTGCGCAAGAAACTCTCATATACTCGGGTATAGATGACGAATCCCGAAAGGCTCCATCGCACTTGCCGCACCATTATCCGAACCTCCGATCTTATCACGGATTTGTGAATTACATAATGAAACATATTCTACAACAGGTCGCAACAGCTAGTCAACTATCATGCTAGATTACTGGAATGTTTTATTTACCGGAAACTTGGTTTGAGCTAAGCTCATATTAAGGCCTACATTGGAGTAAAGTACCATCATTCACATCAATTAAGTAGGAAGTCAGAACAGCTACAGTGAACTTCGAAAGCTCATTTATAAAGCTGGTCAGGGGTTACTGCAGAACCCGGTTACCAGGATCGATATCATCACCTCCGACTGGATCCTTTTTAGCTGCGAAGTCTGTAAAACAACCTCCTAATTACAGCCAGCTACTCTCTTGAAGTACCGAGAACCACAACATATCCCACCCTTAATAAGGCTATGTACTACCCTCCCAACCTGCCTGTTAGAAAATACATTGACTCCATTCTTAGTGAGATATGTCAATTTGTGGAGCAAATTGCCCATACAAATACGCGCATTTCCAAACTTTTCCAAATTCCGATTAGCCCCAGTAACTTTTCTCATCTTAACAAATACTTTGAGGGTCTTTATGTAACAGCAATCTCTGGATACATGGCGGAAACTTGGTCTTAGCAACATATGAGGCGGTGGAAAAAGCATGCAATACATTCTTTAAGCATAACCTACTGAAACTTGTGCTTCTGCCACAACTTTCATTCCGCTTATCAAAGGCGCGTCTTTGAAGTTCACTAAAGTGCCTATAAAATTGTTAGCATATACATCAGAAAAAACTGCAATTCAGACGAACCCATCCTTGGTATGTCAAACAAGCAAAACATCATCTGCATTTAGCATGCATTGTTGAGTATATTTTACACGCCAATTTCTTTTTCCCCGATTCTGTTGACACGGAACTCATGCCATGGATTGTGCGTACAATTGTTTGTTGCGATCTAGGAATCGTATGGCGCTTGTCGGTAGATATGCAAAATGATTTTTCTATTTCTATTTCATAACTCATTTGGCTTTCGGTATATCTCTCGCAAATGGTGCAACTAGTACAAACTGGCAACGGATTTCCACTCTCCAGAATAATCATACAGGGAAGTGTCCTTGGTAATTTGCTATTGCGTTTTTTACGTACATCTTATCTTCAGCATCATGAAGCATGATATGGCATTTTTGTTTACAGAAGAAACACAAGGTACCTTTTAACACAGAGATGGGGACACACGGTAGACGTTACAACATATTTCCGATGATCTTACATCTTTTGAAACTTGGTATCGTTTACGGCAAATACTGCTTCCCAAATATTACACCCTGCGTACTATGAGCATGTCTCAATGCAGATCGCTTCGTAACTTTGATTCCGGTCGCACAGTGTAGGCACTACCAAGGATTTTATATTGCTTCTTAGTGTGCCCAATTATGCCCGCATCAAGCGAAATGTTTGTTGAGCGAATCAATGCCGGTTTATCAATAGGACAATTGGTTCCTCCACGACACTTGTTTTCATTGAAGGCGGTACCCTCTTTGGACCTGAATCGTTATGGGCGTGAGCACTAATATCAAACCTGTGTTTTCCGTTCAGATTCTGGCAAAGACCAAATTATAATAATCATGATTGTTACGTGGCCACAGCCGATCAATACTGGCTATTGTATGAATACTAGGAACCTTTAAGCACTTTTCACGCGCATACTGCAGTTCATTCATTAGTCAGCTCATGTTGGATTGAATTCTTAATGCACCAGTGTTGGAACATATATTTTGTGAAACACAACAGTGCAACTTTTGGTCTGTAACTATGCGCGAGCCGACTCCTTCTCCACCGAGACAAAAATTTTTGTTTGATTCCTTTTGGGTTGGCGCAACTTTATTTTCACTATGTTTGGTTAGGTGGTTTTTTCATCGATTTGTTGCGCACAACTCATACAATTTTGAAGCGGCTATTCTATCCGCAACTACCGTTTGTTCCCTTTGCATATTTTACCTCGTGTTGCGCCTTTTCTTCTGTAAATTTTTCATCAGTCTCTTAACGAATTACTCGGATTTGATTTACTGTCCACCGGCCGTTTCTTTGGCGCAACTTTGAAACTGGCCATTGATAATTCTCCGGTTTTTCTCTTTCTCATCCGTTATTGCGCGTGTGTGAGGTTGCGGCCTCGCTTGCCTAGATATTCTTCACTACTCACCATTATGTCCACCTTATTGAGTCCGGAAATCTATGAATTCACTACTCCACTGCGCGCAATCAAAGGCGATGCCAGCGACCGAACTTAATAGGGTACGAAACGAGTTCACGTATTGATCAAACGAATTTAACGGAGCAATTTGAGGACATATGTGAAAAGTGTTAAAATAAACGAATTCTCCCTGGGATCATGGCAGGTTTAACGATTGCTTAATTGCGGTCTGCTTGCGGATCGTATGCTTGTTAATCTGATCGAAGTCGCTTCCTCGACCTCATCCGCTATCGCTTTGGTCCAGTATTCTTAAGGTAGAATGATTCGTGGTTATTCTACATACAATAATAAACAACATTATATTGTTTCTATTTTTATCCATAAATATATATATACCTGGGAAATTTAACCTCCTAATCTGGTGTTCTTAATGAGATCCCATACATGCTTGCTTAGTGCATAATTCCATTTCCACTCCGAACCTACTACAATTTGTTTGTGGTTAGTATTTATTTCAATATACATATAACTACTGAATCTTCGCATTTAAATGGATTTTACCTAAAGCTACAAAAATACATGGAATGCTTCAAGCTATTGTGGCAAACCGAAGGTGACCCTTGCACAGACCTTAATGGCGCTCACCTTTTAACTGCAGTGGGACGAGAGGCCTACTCACTCTTGAAGAATTTGGCTTACCCTCAGCTACCGTCGAAATTATTTTACGAAAGGTTGAACAGCCCTATTTTGAGTCAATTATTACTGGAAAATTTCGTGTTTGCTGATAGGCTAAACTGCAACCTACGGTTGCGTTAACCTAAACAATCTGTTCGCGATTTCTTTCTCCAAGAACATTCGCAAATGTCATCCTGGGGATAAGCTAGCAGAATAACTGAGATACCTAATTGACGGTATAATAATCTTAGGTGAGTTCTACAGCCTCTATCACTTCGAGCACCTACTAATAATCAAGTGAAGCCCTTCTGATTGAACTATCAAATTGTTTTTGACATTACGGAAGCCAAAACGACTTTTTGATCTGCAAGTTTTGTTTGTCTCAACCAAAGTCCGAGTAAATACCGAAAAGAGAAAACGGTGGCAATATAACCCAAACCAAAATTATTACTTACTCACGTGCAAGAAAATATTCAGTGTAAATGTTGGTCAAGTAGATAATAGGATTGGATAATGTGTTTCCTTTGGAGAACTGCATTACTGATACACTTGCCCACATGGGAATTCCATATGTCCACTATGTAAATGTCGTACATATTCCCAGTGTTTGTCGTCCATGCAAAGTTATTACTATAGAGAAAAAGCTTTATATGACACCGAGAATTCGACAACAGGACTTCTGTTCGTAAACACTATCTGTGAATATAAGTGGTCAATTATGAAAGATTCTAAGCTTCGGAAATTGTATCTCACACCGTTTCATTGTCGCAAGCGGCAGCGTGGAGTCTTTCATTTCTAACATGAGTCTCAATCATCTGTACCTTAATGTTCAGCTTGATGTTGTTAGTTTGTCCCATAATTTATTTGGCAATATTGTTTTTTCATATTTGTCTATTTCAAATCAGGTTATTGCCAAAAGGCTGTGGCATGATAGAGAATGTTCTAAAAGCTTTAGCTAGATTGTATAACAGGGCACGTTCTCCGTGGATTAATAAACGGAGAAGCGAGATGGATCAGCTGCAGTTCGGCTCGCTTAGGCTTTATGAATATAAGTTAGAGACCTGTGTAAGGAAGACGGCCGAGATTAGCACTGCGTTTGGGCCAGGCATTACTAACGATTGAACCCCTACGAAGACGAAAGCAGCTGTCAATGTCAACCTCCTTCTGGCCGGCCAGTCACCTTTGACGAAGTCGCTCTGCTCCACGAACTAGAAGTGTATCCGGATGGTACGACCATGTATTTGAAGAGTCACTTGGATACGGCTGTAGCACCATCGTTCCCCATCTAAATGAAATGGGCAAACTCACATTGATGTCTCCATTGACACCACATGTATTGACCAACTACTAACACGCTGTATGCTTGACTATTTGCGAAAGTCTTCTGCTGCGACCGTACAGGCTGGACTTCCTCAACTCGATCAACACTGGAGATTAGTTCTGGGTCTAGTACGAGAACAACGTGCTACACGCCGGCTCAACCGAAGCCCGAGTTCCATGCTCGGAATATTATGCTTGTGGTTCTACGAGAGTGGCATGGCGTGCTGATTTGGGAACTGCTGGACAACCAACGGACAATCAGTTTCGTCGTCTATAGAGAGCAAATCTGGAATTTGGCCGCAGCAGTGCAGGAGGAGAGTTCAAAATGATTCATTGTCGCAATACTTTAGCATAAAGTTCAACCTCACATTTTTAAAATACTGGGCTGGACCACGGCATTACATCCACCGTATGGCCGTGATATTGCTCCACTAATGATTATCTGTTCTACGCTTTGTAACAGCACCTGCGAGAGGAAATGTTTAAAGATCACAATTAGTTCAAAAGTGAACTCGCAGACTCCTTGATTCGCCAGCCTCATTCTTTCTGGGAGGAAGGCATCCAATATTTGACCAGTGCATCCTTGAGTATGATGAGGATTATATGACTGCTTAATTGATTGCTTTAAATAAATAACCATTGAATTAACAAACGTGTAACGCTGTAAAGCAAAGTATGGAACAACCTAATATATTCATTGCTATTTAAGGTATTACTGACTGTATCCTTCCTGTGATAAAAGCTTGTACTTAACGGTGTTAGATGAGCATTCGAACATTGTCGAGTGTAAATTTGTTATTGTAATGTTTCTTCCCAGCGGCTCACAAGCAACGTAGCAATCCTGGTCCGGAAAGGAACCAGACACGTTTCGCCTAATTGGGGCTCGTCAGTGGTGCGCATTCCCTCGGTTCTGCACTTGGGATCGGACCCATGAATGCTAGAGCCAAATGCAAACTAGCCAGCAGATTAAGCCACTGAGTTATGGGGGACATCGGCTGGGTTACACTACTCGCAACCTAAATGGGATACAGCAATAATTAAAATGGAATTTTACGTGGGCTAAATGTAATTAAGTGGATAGAGTCATCAGCATGTTATTGAACAAAATTAAAAACAAAATCATCTTAATCAAACACTGAAGTAACTACCTAACCACTGTTGTTCAGCCATCATTGACAAATAATTAGTGGGTGGTGAGTGAATTAGATAATTATAGGGATACATCTCTTTGCTTAAATACGAAAATAAGCCCGCAAGGCAGCGCACCTAGATAGCGCCTTTATCGGCTAGCACGTCGATCTTTGTTAGTTTGATTCTGGAAGTCGTCCGCGGTAAAAAGTACGGAGTTGTGTCAAGTCAAGTCAAAATAAGCTTTATGAAACCTAATTGGTTTCTTTGCAGCTTTTACACCGTCACTACGGACCCATGGATGGTGATATCAATATACATGCTTGGGTATAATAGTGTGAAAAAATCAGAACTGTTACTCCAGCAACCACACGCGCAGAATGTTGGTGACTTTTGCTGTGTCAACGGGTAAACGTGAACAATTAGACAAACAGTTTTAAGATACGCTGATGTGCAGGTTAATAAAATGCAGAACTCCTAACGAGTGAAAGAGAAATGGAGCGTTTTGGAAAGATGATTGTGAATGGGATGAAATCGATCAGCCAGTATCTTAGAGAAAAAGACATCGCCGACATCAAGATGTATAGAAATGATCAACTCAACTAAATTGTCTCTAGAGAAGCCGCTGTATCTCGAAATATGTTTCATATATCGCACCGTGAAGATGTTGTCCTGCTGAAACAATCCATGAAAAAGGACAAGACATCAGTATAACTAATGCGGGAATATTGCAAAAGCTCAAAGCTTGGAATATTATAGTACGTAATGCTGAATCATTTCAGGTCTGAGGGCTTAAAAACCTGGTTTCTGACTTTATGCTAAGTTTTACAGACTTGCGTGGACCAAGAATATTGTCAGACAAAAACACGCCGAGATATTTGACGGTGGAAGAGCTGGGTATGTAATATTCCTTTACAGAGAGTGTGATGGAGAAATCACTGAAACAGTGCAACTCATCACCAAGTAGAAATTATGATATTACAACACTGTATTGCAAGCATTAAGGCTAAGAGATCTGAATGAAGACCATTCCATGAGATCTACCAACACCTTGTGAACTGATGTGGAACTCTGGTTAGCGGGGGTATACTTCCAAACACAACTTCATCAACATATTTTACACCATATAAACGTAGATTTTATTGGGCGATTTTCAATTTACAGGGAAAATAGAAAGGTGGTAGGTAGGTGGAAGAATACCATAGTCGGCACCGTTCAAATTTGTGAAGTGTGTACGATCTGTAAAATAGTCACATAACTGCTTGCACACCACAAGGTGAACACCGTTTTCGGATAGCAGGTTTAGCAACACTGATCTAGCCAGTCATTTGAACGCCTTAAAACAATCCAGGCACAGAAGCCGTACTGATTTACATTTTTGGTCGAATGCAGGTGCTTTAGAATGAACAAGATATGCTTGTACATCCAATTTGGAGCGATGGTGTCTATATGCAAACTGGTAGCTTTCGTCCCCAGGAGCAGTGGAACAAATCTATTGAATTAACGGCCTTCCAAAAACTTATGGAAACACAGATTAACATGCAGTTGGGCGATACTTTTGAGATCCAATTTTTGGCACTGGGGTTACACTGCCCGTTCTCCAAATGTCCGGGATCACACCCGTATTGAGGTATTTGTTAAAGAGACCTTTTAAAGACAGTGTGAGAGAATCAACGCACTACTTTAAAGCTAATGTTGCGAGCGAATCTGGACCACAATCTTTCCTTGCGTTCAATGTTTTGAGGTCCTTGTGAATGTTGCTTTAATAGACGGGCGCGGCTGTACTTGAGCTAATGAAGGAGGGCAAGGAAGATGAGCTTAGTGAGGCGGAACTAAACTCCGAATTCAGTTTATCCACATCCACTTCATCGCCCTGGCTGCAAACGCTCTTACCACAGAGCTGACTCAGAAGTCACCCTAGATTCCAATTATTATAGTTGCCTAGAACTGCTTGGAGTCATAATTGGTTTAGTCTTTTTCTTTTGGATTTGATTTCTATGGTTGTGTTTTTGACAACGGTTGCACTTCTGCACTTTTAAGCCCACTCTTTCATACTTCTAAGCCACTTTAGTAGTAGTTATGGAAATCTTGCTGCTCTCAGTTAGATTGTTTCAACAGGGCAAAACTTATCAAAGCGTTATTTCATGCAGTGCGTAAGATGATCACATTCAAGCTGCCGGTCCCCGTTGTTGAAGAGCGAAATATCAGTTAACGAAAACATCTCCCAGAGCCCCGTGATGTTTTCGAAGGAGAAATTTCGCCTTTTGATATTCTTGTAAGAACCTTTGGTCAGCATTAAATTGTATCCGCTGTATATGACAAGACAGTAAAAAAACACAATATTCTGAGCAGCTCAAAAAGCACTCGGCTTTGTATGGTAAACAATTGTCGTTTCTTTGTGAACACAGCGTTCAACTGGGCACCTTGTCTGATCAAAATATTCATTAGGTACCTTAAGCAAAAACTCTCCAAGAATAATGTATGCTTTTTATTTGATTGAAATGCACTTAGGATTTTCGGTTTGCACTCAAATAAATGGTAGCTTATAGAAAGCGCTGAGTACGTAAATATTCCGCTTGCTGCGTTGCAACAACGATGAGTAACATGCGTTATAACGCCACTACCATGAAACTGGGCTTCCCGAGGCGGTCAGATGTGTTGGAAAAATAAGCATCGAGTTGAATTATCCCATTTTCCTCTTCAGTCCGCATCCCCCTTGTTTGTAACACAATAATTCCTTATCAACATACTTATTTTGCTGCATAAGGTCCCCGGGAACACTGCTTTTACCAAGAAGCGAGCGATCATTGCTGAAAAGTAGCAATGGGACTTGCGCTTTTTCTACAGAACAAAGACTGATGTCAGATTGCTAGCCAACATGAAGCTTCCACTTTTTACCGAGAATTTTATTCCTTATATGTTTGAAGGTGTCCCTGACTTTATAGCCGTATTCCATGAAGAACGGATTTAAAGTAGCAACACGTAACCTCTTCACATAGTTGACGGAGTAGGAAAACATTGACTTTGAGATCTGAGCAGAAAAAACAAATTGCTTCGAATTTACAACTAAACTATAGAATCTGAAACCGGTAGTGAAAAATAATCCAACGAGAACAACAACGGCCGAATTTCAAGGCCTCGCTACAGAGTGAATGCAAAGGAACATAAGTCGACCGAATATAAAAACGAGTGAGCGATTGTTCACAAGGTAGAATGAACAAAACAGGCAATTAGTTTGCAAGATGTATCGATATTGATTGGCCATGGGAAGCTGTCTTCCATAACGGACGCGGTACAAATTGGCGAAACAAATGAGAAGTCACTGTTCCGTTTGATCAGCGATGGCCCAACTAAGGAAGAAACCGAATGAACTTGGAGCACAAATTACAATATGCATTAGGCGAAACCGCAATAAATACACCGCATATTGCTAGAAGTAATCAACAAAAACTGTATCTTAACGTTTCTCACCCCTTGTTTGCTTAAAATTTGCTCGTGAATTCGTTTTCACTTTGTCCAGAAACTTGTATTAAGATTCTACAATTTATAGCAAAAATGTAATAGATAGAGTGTAATTTGCTTGTTAAACTAACTTTTTGCGCGTTAAAGTTTGTAGTGAACCCAATTTGTGGGTAACCGCCTCAAAAGTGTTAGGAATAATTGACCTTATTCAGGATCCGTCTCTACAGGTCTG
>CALYDF020003720.1:0-10969 GCA_944474145.2 Dicrocoelium dendriticum
ACAACAGTAATTGGAGCCAAAGTTTTATTCCACTCTAGAACCACGAGCATGCCTAAGTGGGAACACTCGTTAACAAGGCAGAAACTAGCACCGTTGAACTCTACTCCTCTGACTGCAGTTCTCTGTCCTAAGGCCTTCATCCACATGCAGGGGCAAGCTACAAATAGTATGACAATTGACAAGGGGTAAAAATATGGTATAATTACGTATGTGTGTCTACTGTTGAATACCTTGCTGAGTAACGGAGGGTGGCGTGACTATCCCAATTGCAAATCTGCAACGTTCATCCGAAGGGCTCACAGAAGCCTCATGTTCAATCTTCAACAACTGCTCGGAAGTGTACTGAGTCTTGGAATCTAATTCGTCATTCTTCTGAGGACTCTGGAAGGCATTGATCGTTTCCCCGTTTAGAGATGCTGCTGACGAATATGTGTCTATTGGCTCGGGCTTCGGTCTCAGAACACAGAGACTCAAAGGTCGACTCACTCGTGAGCTATGCAGCGTCGTCCTAAAAAACAAAAACCAGATTATATGAGTAACTCAAAAGCAACTCAAGTTGTCTTTTGACGCATGTGACCAGAAGCTCGTATCCAATTCAAGAAGAAATGTAGCAATGAACAGTGTAAATGTAAGACTTGTTTCAAACTAGAAAAAAGAATGGTCGTTTCAGGCTGACAACCTTAAGCAGAAACCTTTATCAGGCTACTAATACGCATTTACGATATTAGAACACGTGATCTAAGAGATTTTGCCACGGCAAATGTTGGATAAACGTAGTAGCAACAGTAGAAAAACATGTTGCGAATAAGCAATAAAACGGTGACCCTCCGCCTTCGATCAAGTGAATCAATCGAGAGGCATGTAGTCGTTTACTTATTTAAAAGATCCAATAATTATCTCATCGACTTGGTCGGAATGCCCGTAGCTCAAAAGTTACAAATAACCCAGTATTAATTCCCGCCTACTTGATACCGTGATAAATGGCGATAACAAAAACGACAACAACAGGACAAGGGTATTCAGGCCTGACGCATCGCTGTCACACACACTGTACAACTAATGGCGGTGAGCAGGGAAATGAGAAAGTGGGAAAGGAGGAAATGAGAATTTTGATGACCTCTGTAAAATGTAAGACCAAGGTATCTGCATAAAAACTTAGCTAAGGTATGAAGAAAGGGGGCGGTAAGGAGACAACGATCCTGTGGCTTTCAATGTATCGCGTCAAAATCAAAACAATTCCACATTCACGTCTGCATGCTGAAGTAGCCGATACCGCCTGATGACCCAAGGGTTATAAGCGCACCGCTGATGAAAGCAACTAATAGTACGTAAGGTGGGACTAAGAAGCAATATTGTGGGAATGTCCCTTCAAGTCTAGTTACCTCGAATAAGCACATGTTGCTAATGTTACTCTGGCCCCTAGGTGTAGGATTCCGGTCGAATTAAGTTCGTTGCCTACAAACGTGTTGGAAGAACAGCTGCCAAATACGGGTATATTCAGGGTAAATTCGATGGATTCTTTTGGTATATCCAGAAATGTTTACGACTCAAAACACCTGTCACGTATAGTTCTGCTAGCCAATAAGAAAACAGGTATGTATGCCACATAGGGTCCAGAGATTTGTAGAGAGTAGAAGAGCCAGGTTAGCCCCATCAACTCACGTTTGTTGGTTACATGATACATAGCGTCGTGAGACTGTTCTCTGACGAACTTTTAAATTGGTAGCCAAACACTGGAATCTAGGTGTGCTGAGCCTGTGGTTATCCAACCGTTGTTTGAAACATTCCTTTGTATAGGCACTGATAATGCATCCCGGAAAATCGCTCCATTCATTCACGACCCGTTTGAATGTGACAATGGAGCGAATCGAGAGCCTCCCAGCTTTTAACGGATCTCAATTATGACTTCGTGTCAAGCAATCTACCTTGAGTTGGGAGAATTGTTGCAGCTCTCTCTCCAATTCTCCCCTTGAAAGGATACGATGTATTCCGCCACCGCCTTGACGAACACAGGGTGGAAGTTATCACTACCAGACAAAGAAGTTTGATCCAAATCGAGAAGTGCGAATGCTGTGTCAGTTTAGTTTCGATGTGCTCCAAAACAGACGGAGATTAGGTACATCATGACTAGTCAGCAGTAACTTTGTCAAGTACATAAAGGAAGACTGCAAACCAAAAAAGTAGAGCAGGCATGGCACTTTCAGCTTTGGTGCTTCCCTTCAGGCACAAAACATATTGTCTTCGAACCCAAGACGGCTTGTTCAGCCATGTGAACCTAATACTGTTGCCGCTTCTCGCGACAACAACATCATAATGACAGTGATCTCGTGACGACTAACCTTCAACAGATCCGAAAGTTCCCAACTTTTCAGTATAACCTATAATTAGCCAACACCAGATGCCGGATAACCATCGGGCGATCGTAAAACATGTTACCTTATGTACAGATGAAGGAAAACAATAACATACAATTAAAAGGTGGGAAACATGGCTTCAAAACGAGACAGAAGAATTGCGCAGCAAAACTCTAGTCGGTAAATTACTTGCACAGCATAACATAAGGTTGTCGCTACGCACTGTACATTTCGCCAGAACTGCCTTCTGAATCCGCGACACTGGCAACAGAAAGGAGTTTCCCTCCGTTTGAAAAGCCGTGTTTACAAGGCAACAGTGAGGGCCGTCCATCTCTATGGTAGTGAGATTTGGCCCCTTAGGGTCTGAAGATCTGAGGCGCCTTCAATTCTTCGACTATGGTTGCCTGCGGAACACTACTAGGGTCGGGTGGCACAAGCAAGTCCGCAACGATGATGTTGGTAGGCGAGTGCTAGGCAGTGTTAACCAAACAAGTTTCGTAAAAAAGATAGCACTGTATAAGTTGCGTTGGCTTCGGAACGTACTAAGTATGCCCGGTCACTGCTTACCGAAGAGGGGCTCGTTTTGTCTCCAGATGTAGAAGAGCGCAAGGCTCAAGAGGAACATAAGTTGACTTGGCAGCGGAAAACGAAGTCACTGTCGAACAAACTCTGTGAAGTCGGTCCGTCTCGTCTTTTAGACTGTAGTCCACGTGATTCGCCTTGTGCTTGGCTCGAGATTTTACAGGATAAGGCTCGCCATCGATACCAGTGGTGTGTCGCTGTCTTCTCCTAGTCGGACTGCCTGTGTAAAGTGTCTTTTGTGCTGAGTTATCTGCAGAGTAGTCGCTGATTCTGACGCGGGACAGTGAAAGCCGCAAGGAAGCTGTCTCACCAATGCCGCTTTATCTTTCCACGATAGCCAGCTGCTTGTGATGCCATATTGTTGACAAGGTGTAGGCGCCTTGACCCTGAATGTTCGCTAAGGGCAGTAAGATTTTTCGGTAAATTCCCCTTCTCTCCCTCGTATTATTCTTCGTTCCGCAGGCCGTTATGGTTGTATGACAGCGAAGCATCATTATAAATGGTTGGTGTGTCGCTGTCTAGAGAGATTTCTCCACATGTGTGTAATTGCATTAACGTGTAGTTAGTGGTAGTGGGAGGGGAGTTAATGCGGCAATTTCACTCATATAGGGGGCATAATCAGTGAAAAAATGAGCATTCGAAGGGGGACTCGCTTAAATTTTATCGGTGAGTGCCCGATGAGTGACACAACTTTTGCCACTTGGGCGCCCATCTGTCAGGGAGAGTAAAATCTCCCATGAAAAATCATTAAATTAATGGGAAAACGATTCGAACCAATGGTGTACAAAAAATACCGACGTTTCGGGAATGTTCACATAAGGAACATACAGGTCTACTCGAACTGAACTACCAATTAGAGCAGTTGACCTAGTTGTTCTGAGACGCGAACCTTCCTGGGTAGGCAAATAAATATTCACTGGTTTTCACACTACTTGTACCCGTTTCGGTAGCTGGTTCTGCAACACGCTTTTTCTACCTAACGTTGACTTCTGATTTTCGGCTGGAGTTCGGAGATAGCATTAAACGAGTTCAGTTCAATCGGAATGGCGGCCAGAAAGTACATAACATTTGGCGACGGACAAAGGTGGCAATGCAATGAATTTTTCTCCAGACCAATTTCAGATGCTGCTACAACAACAGCAGGCACAAATGGAGGCGCACATGAAGCTGATGGAAACCTTTGCAGTTTTCGTAAACAGTTTTGCAGGATACGCAGGAAAGCTCCGTTGATCTCCTCTGCAATTCCATTACTGAATTTAAATTATGATCCTGAGTCCGGAAGCACTTTCGAGGCGTGGTTCTGACGCTAAGGATGGGTTAAAAATGGATTTCAGCCGTCCGGACGACTTCTGGAAAGTACGACTGCTGATCTGTAGACTTGGAATAAATGAACATTCCAGATTCAATTATCACATACTGACAAAACAGTCGAAAGATGTCAGCTTTGCCGAAGCGGTGTCACAACTCAGCGTTGACTTTTGATTTTCCGCATGAATTCCGAGCAAGCAGAGAACGCGTTCAGTTCAATCGAAATCGTAGACAGAGGCAGAACATAACAACATCGGACGCTCATCCGTCATGCAGCAGACAATCACCATGCGATAGGCGGATAGTTGTGCCGATAGAGAGCTTCTTGTTTCTAAATAGATCCATGGGGAATCATTGGAAAATCACGTTTGGTGACCCTTGAAACAACCTGTTGAATAATGGGCAGCATTTTTGTAGTTTCAGCTGGGAGTACAGATAACCGATATTATTCAGAAGACAGAGGCCGCTGGCAAAATCTCTACTGAGCATCCGGTAAAAAGTATGTACCACCAAAAGATGGAGTCAAAACAAATAATCCATGAAAGCATAACCTAGCCGGAAGTTCCTGCATTGCAACAGTCAAGAGATGCGTAAACATTCGCCTTTTGGCTGCTCAAGTATTGTGCTCACGGGAGGGTTTCAAGTTAAGTCATTCTCATTGGTGGACTCCAAAGTAACAAGTTCACATTGGCTAGCCAAGCAGATTAAAGCGACTGGAGCCAAACTTTTCAGGCATACCACCTAGAGAACCGGAAAGTGATGTATGAGTTCCACCTAGTAGCCAACCACATTCTGACTATGTTCCACCGTATTCGACAACTCCATCGTCGTGGCTGCAAGTTCATGCTTTCTATGGCCACTGAGCAAAGTTCATTCGGTACCTCAGAGGTTAAACGGTGTTTATTGAAAGTGCTCAGCAAAAATCATTCTTTGGCAAATATTTGAATGCTCGTCGGCCGTAACCGGTTTTCGTGCCGGGTCAAACTAATAAAACACAATGACTTTCCTGTGCGAGTTTATGGTCAGAACACTCTGTCCTTAGTGGAATAGGCGTGCTTGCGTTCTGTGCCGTCCATTGTACTGCTTTTAAACTCTCGCATTCTTCTCTTGTGAGGTAACGCGCTCCGGAAGATAAAATGAATTCCGAGTAGGAAGTTTTTCACCCATCAGATGATTTGGCTTCTGGGAGTTGGAAGATGATCTGAAGGGAAGCGAGAGGATATCCAATATTTGTGTTGTTCCTTCCCCTTCATATGTTTAAACACCAGTTCAGTTGATCAACTATGATCCGAGCACCAAAATGCGGTGAATCCAGTTGCCACAACTCACATCGCTAGAACAATAAATAACCACGGCAAGATAGTGGGGCTAAAGGCAAATAGAATGCAAAGAAAATGTAAGCAAGAAGAAAGTGCGTCAAGCTAAACAGAATGGAACGAACTTTAACGACAACATACACGAAACCGAATGCAGAAACGCCACCTACTGTGTGACTGGACTCTGTCTGATACGGTCAAAAACCATTGGTGTGGACCATCCCGACGTACGGATATACGAAGACGGCACACACCAGTCTGACCAAGTCTCTCAGACAATTTCTTCATGTTTCCATGCCTCATCATGGACTGGCCACCACACCGTTTCGGCGAAATTGGTGCAGCCACGGTGTAGGATGCACGCCGAGGAAGACGGTCAAGGAGAATACGGAGGACATAGCCTAGCCAACGTAAGCGATTAAGACTCAATAAACACTCCAATGAGGCGCCATGTTGATCAGCAAATGTTGGCTAATATGTTGCAGTACAAAAAATGAAGCGCTAAAAAACTGCAACAATATTCAAAAACCAAGTACCATAACGTTTAATATCGTACTATTAATTTGCAATGAGATCGTGATTGGAAGAGGAATATAAAGGAGAGAGGGATGAACAAAGAAAAGCAGCGCAGAGACCATTGGGGCCAGCTCTTCGCCATATCTGCGTGTGAGTCCGACCAAACTTGTTCATCGTGGACAGGACCCCAACTAGGCCAGTCGGGATGCACCAACCGACGTTAAGTTTGAAGTGAGGGTTTTCATTCCACTTGACTAAGTCATCGTTTGGCCTTCCGTTCTCTTCTTCAACCCAGACCCCGGGCGCGCAAACAACCTACATCGTTGGAGTCGGTGGACTGACATGCGCAACAGGTGGCACAGTCATCGGAGCCTGGTGAATGACATAACAGTGTTGTGGTTCACTCGCTCTTCCTACACCGAATAGGCGACGCCAACCACATTCATGGCTCATGCGGTGTTCCCACATGACCTAAGCTGCGAAGCCAGCTGTGGTCGACCTTAGCTAGCATGTCATACGCATACACTTGCCCACTTGAATATGTCACATCGTAATCAGCTCTTTTGCATTTCAGCTGACCATTAGATAGTATACTTCTTACTCCGTGTTATGATGTCTGTTGTGCCATCTCTGTCCAACACAAAAATCTACTGGTCTATCACCATACACGTTAGCTAGAGGTGGGGAATACCTCAGCTAGTATGCCACAATACATAGAAAAAAAAATGAGAGAAAAATGCAACTGGTGCAAGCCGGCTGAGCTACCGGTAGCGGATGGGCATCGTTCCGGTAACCTAGCGGCCGGCTACCGTGCATCAAAAAATATTACCATGCAATATTAAACAAGGCTAAATAATGAGATCGTGGTTGGAGGGGGAGGCTAAGAGGGATGGGGTGGGACAAAGAAACTCACAGCACGAACGCCACTGAGGTCGGCTCCAAGCCATACCAGCAAGTTTGTCCAACCAAACGTGTTCATCGTCTTTCGGACCCCAACCAGGGAGCCGAGACGCTCCAACCGAGGCCAGCTCAGAAGTGAGGGTCTTCATTGCTCTCGACCAACTCATCGCTTGGGCACATCTCCTCTTCTTCCATCATCACCTTCAGCGAGCAAACAACGCACGTCATGGGAGTCGGAGGGCTGGCATGCGTAACACGAGGCCGAGCCATCGGAGAATGGTGCAGAAAATAACGGTGCTGAGCGGTTCATTTGCTGTTCCTGCGCCGTAAACAAGACGTCCAACACGCTTGTTGGTCACGAGGTGTGCCCACAAGATGTGAGCAAAATTACGAAGCCAACAGTGGTCGAATGTAACCAGCCTCTTCACGTCCGCTGCTTTAAGCGACCAAATTTCACAACCGTACGGTAGGGCCGAACGTACCGCTGCATTGTACACTCTACCCTTCAAGGCAAGTGTGATGTCGCGCCGGCGCCATAAGTGGCGAAGGTTAGCAAAAGCGCCCCGAGCTTTTGCCACGCGGTTCGTGATCTCATCTTCAATCCCACAGGCGCTGATACAACTTCCCAGGTAGTTGAATTTCTGGACGACTTCTAGCTGATCCCCACCAAGGGTCAGCGTAGGAGGCGGTCCTGACCAATCTTGGAGGAACGCTTTGCACTTCGAGGGTGCGGAGCAAAGCCTGAAGTGACGGACAGCTAGTGCTAATCTGTCCAGTGCCGTTTGGCACATTTGTGAGCTGTCACAGATCAGGGCAATATCATCAGCATACTCTAAGTCAAGAAGCCGTTCTCCTGGGAATAGCTCCACGCCTTCTAAGTCGCGTCTTGTGAACGCGATTTCCATGACTTCGTCAACAGCGAAGTTTAAGAGGAAAGGTGACAGCGAGCATCCTTGTCTCACGTCGCTGGAGATATTAAAGGGCGACGACAACTTGCCGTAAGCCCTCACTCTACCCGAGCTACGCGCAGATAATGCTCGGATAATATTCACATATTTCTCAGGTACATCTTTCCTGAGTAAACAGCCCCAAAGTGCATGTCTATCCACCGAATCGAATGCACCTTTGATATCGAGGAACACGACAACGGTGGGCCGCCAATATATGTGACGGTACTACAACAACTGACGCAAGATGAAGATGTGGTCAATGCAGCCACGACCTCGACGAACTCCAGCCTGCTCTTCACGAATCTGGCTTTCACGAGTGCCAGTCAGTCTGTGAAGGATGACAGAGGCAAATAATTTAGAGGCGATGGAGATCAGACTGATTCCTCTATGGCTGTCGCATTCCGATCGCGAGCGCCCCTTGAAAATTGGGACTATGACGGAGTGGCTCTAATCGGTTGGGACAGTTTCCTGCTCCCACAGTTGGACTAGTAACTCGTGTAAATCATCCACAAGAGCAGGTCCAGTTGGCTGGTGTCAATGCGCTCACAACGTCGTCGTGGGTGTCCGCCAAAACGCATCCACAAGTCAGCACACATAAGTGCATGTTCGGTGTCCACACATGTGTTCCAAATCGAGCGACAGCCTCTCCATCGGTAACTTATCGCAATGTGATCGATTTGCGTCCATCATCATCATCATCATCATCAACAGCAGTACATCAGCCATTTGAACTGATGCTTCGCTGCCATACAACCATGAGGACCTATGAAATAAAGAATAAGAAGAGGGAGAGAAGGGGGACTTACCTGAAAACCTTAATGCCCTAAGCAAACATTCAGGGTCAAGGCGCCTACACCTTGTGTAGACAACATTCCGTCACAAACAGCTGGCTATCGTGCAAAGATAAGGCGGCATCGGCGAGACAGCTTCCTTGCGGCTTTCACTGCCACGCGTCATAATCAGCCATTACCCCGCAGATAACTCAGCACCAAAACACACTTTAAACAGACAATCCAATTAGGAGACGGCAGCAGACGCGCCACTGGTGTCGGTTGCGAGCCATGTCCTGTAAAGTCTCCAGCCAAGCACAAGGTGAGTCACGTGGACTCCGACCCGGAAGGCGAGACGGACCAACGGCACCCAGTTTGGTCGTCAGTGACTTCATTTCCCGCTGCCAAGTCAACTTCTGTCCACCTAGAGCCTTGCGCCATCCGACACCTGGTAGACTGAACAAGGCCCGCCTAGGTAAGCGGTGACCAGGCATGCGTAGCACGTGCCCGAGCCAACGTAACTTATTCAGTGCTATCTGTTGGTCTAGGAAGCTAGCATGATCATCACCACCTAGTACTCGCCTACGCACATCATCGTTGCAGACACGCTGGTGCCATCCGACACCAGCAATGCTTCGCAAACAACGATGATCAAAGACTTGAAGGCGCCTCAGATCTTCAGACCGAAGGGGTCAAGTTTCACTACCATAGAGCAGAACGGCCCTCACTGTGGCCTTGTATACACGGCCTTTCGGACGGAGGGAAACTCCCTTCTGTCGCCAAAGATGCCGCAGGTTCAAGAAGGCAGCGCTGGCCTTTGCAATGCGTAAGATGACGTCAGTTTCTATGTTCCCATCATTACTGATGCAGCTGCCAAGATAAGTGAAATGATCAACCACCTCGAGTTCCTCGTTAGCAAGTGTCAAGGGATCATCAAGTGGCTGGTGATCCTGCAGCAACACTTTGCACTTTGAAGGTGCGAAGTGCATACCAAATAATGGAATTACTCTGGACACGCTATTCAGGGTTGATTGTGCCAACGCAACATCGTCGAAAAGCAAGACGATATCGTCCGCATAATCTAAGTCAACTAACCTTTCGCCAGACAGCACTTCAACGCCTACATCGTTGGATTCCGTCAGGGAACACTCCATGATAGAATCCACGACGAAATTGAACAAAAATGGGGAAATCGGACAACCCTGACGAATGCCACTTGTGGTCGGAAGGCTATCCGATAGGACACCATAGATCCTGACGTGGCCTGTAGTTTTCGAGTATAGAGCATGAAGGATGTCCACATATTTCGTAGGAACACCTTTTCGCGTAAGTATTTCGATCAGAATCGATCGATCGACTGAATCGAACGCACTCTTGAAATCGAGGAACACAGCTATTGTCGGTCTGCGGTATGCGTGGCGCCGCTCTAGCACCTGCCGCAAAGTGAATATATGGTCTATACAGCCACGTCCTGGGCGGAAACCGGCCTGCTCTTCCCTAATCCGAGATTCCCGTTCTGCAGTGAGGCGACCAACGATAACCAAGGCCAGTAATTTTGTCACAACTGGCGTTAGGCTAATACCCCTGTGGTTCGCACAGTCTGCGCGACTGCCCTTCTTGTATATTGCCACTATAATCGATTCACTCCAATTAGCCGGCACACTCTCTTCCTTCCAGATACGTTCGAATAGGGAGGTCAGTGCCCTGCAGAGGATCTCACCTCCATCCTTAAATAGTGCAGGTGGGAGGGAATCCGGGCCAGCGGCACGAAAACAATTGAGGGCTGTGTTCCCGTTTCGGACCTCGGCCTCCGACGGAGGCTCTAAACTAACCGTCCATGGTTTGTCCTGCATTGCCTGAGTAGGAAGAGGTCCGGGAGCAGGGGGCCAGCTGAACTGATATTCAAAGTGCTCAGCCCAACGAGCCATACGGCGCTCCTTATTGTGTATCAGCGCACCCGCGCTGTCCCTGATTGTCTCACTGACGCCTGGTTTCCACGGACCAGTGGTGCGTATTAGCTGGAAGAGCTTCCGGTAATTGCCTACTGCTCTTGCTTCCTCCATTTCCTGAGCCCTACTGGTCCACCAGGCTTCCTTGTCAGCACGTAGGCTCCGCTTTAGTTCACGCGTAATAGCCCGTCTGGTCACATTGTGTTCAGAACCAGCAGGGAGGTGCCTTCTAGCTTCCAAAAGGTTCACGGACCTCTCGGATATCCAGTGACTGGTGCGATGACGACTGATAGTGCGACAAGCAGATGCTCCTGCGTCGTGCAT
>CALYDF020003722.1:0-27310 GCA_944474145.2 Dicrocoelium dendriticum
CACAATTGTCTAACCGCCTAGCAGCCATTGCTGAACTCCGGAATTCCAGTTTGAAGATTGCCTGTCTACGCCACCATGGTTACGCCGCTGAATAAGCCGCCACTACGTAGACGCTAGCGATCACTATAGACCGCTTCATGTGCTGGTTAGTATGTATGTTCGCACTGGTTACTTCTTAAGCTTCGGATCATTTGGTAGCTAGGATCTCCTCCTTAGAGAGGCATCACAAGTTGCGCATTGGACGGTTTCAGTTTAGAGACCAATCATCGAGGTTTCCTTCAGATAGTCATCAATCAGAACAGAATGTGGTGCTCGAGCAATTTCATCATATTCTCTGTCTCTTATGCTGGGGGCTTTCAGCGGGTGTCCCATTGGCTTACGTCCCATGAACGATGAGATTTTCAACGAGGCCAAAACAGCGTTCTTAGGCTCGCTAATTTAAAAGTACTGCACGCGATTTCGAAAACGTGCTAAGCTAAAAGCTTGGTATAGTGCACTTACATGCGGGTGAAATATATTTATATAATCTATTGCTTTTTTTAAGCCTTGAACTTCGGTATGCATTTTGATTTGTATAAGCCAGACTTGATTTTCTATTAATTTTGCAAGAATGATTTAAACAATGCCGTAAGAAGAAGAACACTGGCAGATGTCAACATTTACCCAAAAAATTTATATCCACCGAGGTGCTTGCAATGGCGCGATTTTGACCTGTGGCTTTTTCTATGTTTGTGTTATGTTTGCATTTCTAAACCATACTGCAATCTTCTGGTCGTTTAGACACATGGTGTACAACTCAGCTAGCCGACGGGCTAGCGAAGCTGCGGTTTCTTCAATGACAGATGAAGACAAAAGTTCAAGTCCGCTTGATTTATTAATGTTGAACAAGTTAAGCTTCCTGTGAAGTGATGCAAGTGATGATGTTATCTATCACTCAAGTGATTGACTTTTGCTTGATATCCCCGATGGGGCTGAGTTTGATGTGCACGTTAAACAAGGTGCCTATCTTGCTATTACACACTAGCTCGTCCATACTGGCTCTAGAAGATAGTTGAATTTTGCAAGAGGGTACGGGATGCACGGTCCTTGTGGTCGTGTTACGATCAAAGAGTGGTTCCATGCACTCAGTGTGGAGTGGACTGCGGTCCAGCCACCGCCGTGTGTGCGGTTGATTGCCCAAATCCAGCGTGCTTGTGTTCGCCTGTGAAGGAGTGTGGGCCGACTCCTTTGATGAAACGTGGCTTCCATCCATATTCCACCCGTCTTATTCCTTTGGGTTTACACTGGAAATGGCGTGTGTGGTTGGAGCTGTGGGTGGTGCAGCGAAGCCACCCATGGCCCCTCTGTAGGCGCAGTCGCTCTGTGGCTGTCCACAGGACGGATGCAGCCCACCATCCACCTTGGCTACAGAATACAGTTGGTTCTTGCTAGTGGGACAGGGTACATAAACCTCGTAACCGTGTCAGGCTCATAGATGGTTTCCCCAGTGCAGAGTAGACTGCGGTAAAGCCACCGTCTTGTAGACGCTTGATTCAATAAATACCACATACTTCGCTTTGCTTGGGAATGGGTTGGGGGTTGGCTCCTTTGGTGTATCATGGATCTCAACCACATGCCATGAGTTTTTAATACTACTGTGTTACCTGGATATGGGGTGTGGTTAGATTTGTGGGTAGTGCAAAGCACGGCACCCGTCGTCCTTCTGTAGTTCCAGGCGACCTGTGGCTGTCTTATGGAGGCTACAGTGACAGGTAAATGAAAAAGCGGATGCAGCCAAACAGAGATATATATATATATATATAATTGCACGGTCGGTACTTCCGGGTTTTCAATACTTTCGGGTATTTTATAAATATCATCATTAGGATTAGATTTCAATTTTAAAGTATCTACATTGGTTTAGGTAAAACAGTGGGTCTCCTACAGCAATTTTGGTCAGATCATTGAGAAGATATAAGTTGCGATATGTTAAAATTTCGATTGTTCTCTTCAATCGCAAACACAACACAAGCGGGATTCATGGACAGTTATATACAGGGGGAAACGTTGGCACACCAATCAAAATGTCAAAATCAAGACCACGGTAACCTAATAGAATGTCTCAATAGTTTCTGTGCACGCAACACAGGTTGATAAGCCCTACTTAGCAAAGCCTCACTAATTGCCAAGATAATCGCATTGTTGTTGCGTAATAACGCCTTGAATGCAATCTTCGCTTTCAGATGATGACGGGTTGCCAAGAGATGATGGATCTTTTCCAGTTAAGCCCCGCCACCCAAAAAAGATTGTGAAAAGAGAGGATATGGAACTTGAACTTTTTCTCTCTATTGAAGAGGGTGAAATTGAGACAAGTCATTAATAATTTGCATGAAAAGGTCCATTTTTCGGTGTCTTTGCCTCCAAACGAACTCACACAGGTAGTTGTCCACTAAAGATGGGTGTGTGCCGCATTGGCGCTTATTCTGCATCTTGTAAATGTGCCAGAGACATTCGTTGGTTTGTGTGTGAGCTCCAGTCGTTGGATCCACAAAGTTTTCGGTATGATCTGGCACTGCATACAAGAACACTTCTTTAGGCTCCCGGCAAATCCCTCCGAAAATCAACTGCTGGGGAAGGACTCGCCCTGCATGGTTTTTACGACGTGATATTAGGCTTTCATCGATCTCGACATGTAGACCTGGGCCGCCGACAATCGTTGGAGTTCGCAAAAGCTGCCAGGCGCAAATTTCACGCAGAAAGTTCTTCCAGTCGACAGCGGTCGCGTGGCCAATAGAAAACTCCTCTGAGCAGAATTTGATTGTTGTCAGATTTTTGGACCAGCAATAAATGAATAGGATTATTGTCCTGAAATCCATCCTAGACCGCTGCAGCCATGTTCCCTTTCGAAGACGGATTTCTTGCCGACGCTGTCGGGCATCACACCTCCACCTGTCAGAAACAGTTGAAAGTGTCATTTAGTGTCGTCGTCGTCTGCATAAACGTTGATGATGAATCACTCCATGGCTTTGCAAAAAACGTATTGCTCTTTCCTTGTCATGAACGACCGCCGAAAGCGTCATAAAGTTCATCTCAGGTTTTACGTGCGAACGTAGAAACGTTTTGGACAAAAATGACCTTAGAAGCGGATAAGGAGTGCTTTAATGGGGCACGTTCACATGCATTACGTAAACTGGAGCTGGCAAACAGTGGCGGGGCTCAACTTTTCACGAGCGCCCTTTTTGCACTATTATGGGGTTTTACTTTTCAGGTGTACCATTTTGCCTTGGTGGCAGGGCTTAACATTTTGAGCGTGCTCTTTTTGCATTAGTGGCTGGGCTTAATTGGAAAAGATCCGAGATGCTTAGTGACAGATAATGCGGGACAGCTGTTCATCCTCGGATCCACTCCGTTTTGTTGCGTCATCAGTTGCTCCACCCACCTCGGCACATGTTCAGCTACCCTCTGAGCTAACCGACGGTCAGTCCTGCCTATGTAAATGGTACAGCAAACACAAGTGAATTGAAAAAAACGTGAGAGGCCGAACTGACTGACGAGTTGCTTTGACGGTCATGAAGAACAAGGCTTCGCGTTGTATGTACGAGTCGCAACTGTGCGGTCGCGTAGGTGTGGGTAAGGGCGGACCGATATCATTCGATACATAGTCTCCTTTGAACGGCAAGAACAAGTAAACATTACTTTTCTGTGCGGTTAACACTGGTTTTTTCTCCTTGGGAGGCCTGCTTTTGATCTGAATGAACTTCTCAGGATACCCATTTAACACCAAGGTTTTGAACAAAAATTCTTCTTTAGCTTGTAACATTTCGGGGCTGCATATCCGTCGGGCTCTGTGGAAAAGCGTTTTCACCAAGGCACGTTTGTATGCGACCGGCGCAAAGCTGGAAAAGTGGAGGTATTGCCCGCTCCATGTTGCTTTGTGTTGAAACGTGCGCTGTAGTGTACCATCGGTCCGTCTCTTAATGAGCATATCCAAAAATGGCAGACTATTATGTGGCTCCAAATCATGGGACACCGATAGATTTGGATGAATTGAATTCAGAACTGTGAACAGCCGCGCAAACTGTTCGTTGCTGGTAAACACTAGGATGTCGTCCACATACCGCTTGTACAAGGTAGCTTCACCAATGCTGGCAGTAACTTGTCTTTCTATCAGTCCGAGAAAGATATCTGCTAATACTGGTCCAAGAGGGTTACGCATGGCGACGCCGTCGACCTGTTTATAAGCAGTGCCCTCAAGCTCGAACCGTATATTTTCCGTGCATAGTAGGATCATATCCCTCAAATACCCCAGCGGTAGGCCAACAGACATGTTTTGACTCGCGATGAAATCGCACAAATATGCAACCGTCTCACGTAGAGACACGTGTGTGAATAGGGAGTCGCCGTCTATAGAGTACATGTCCTGCGCACACAGTGACATGTGTTCCAGTGCCTCGACTAATTCAAAGGATTCCTTTAAACAATACGTAACCAGAAGTTTGTGTACCGGTTCCAACATTTTCGCTAGCTACCGAGCAATGTTGTGATATGTTGAGCTGTTCATACATATAATCGGGCGCAGTGGGTTATCTGCCTTGTGAAAGTTGGGAGCGCCCCTTATTCTGGGTGTCTGAGTGCCAGTCGGTTTCAACCGCCTGTATTGCGACTCATTGATGTAACCATGTAGTGAAAGAATCTGCAGTTTCCTCGCCACAAGATGTTGTTTTCTGGTGTTTTGTCTAACTGAAACTTCCTTCTGTCCTCCAAAATAGATTCCATATTTGCAATGTAGTCAGTTCGGTCCATTATAACAATGCATTATTCCTTATCCGGCTGCAGAAACATTACGTGCCCCATTTGTTTTAACTCTTTGATCGCCATATATTGATCGGCCTTCAGACAGTCTCTCTGGCTTATCGGCGTGTTCATGCATTGGTTCGCAATATCTACCAATTTTGCCCGGAACCAACCTGCATATGTCATTGACCTTGGCGCATGGTCACTGAGCTGTTCATTCAGATACTCCAACTGAGCTTGCGTGTTGAGCTTATCTATAGCTTTTGGCGGCAATCGGTACTTCAGTCAAAGTGAGAGAACATCCAATTGTGTGCGCATGAACTGTACAGATGACAGATCGTATACATGCTTTAAGCACTCAGTAGGGAAGGCAGGTGTGCCAACTTTTCCCCCTGTATATAACTGTCCATGAATTCCGCATGTATTGTGTTAGCGACTGAAGAGAACAATCGAAATGTTAACATATCGCAACTTTGTCTTCTCACTACATTGGTTTAGTTGTTTACACTACTTCTTACTAGACTGATTTGCTGAAAAATTTATTTGAGCCATGTCAGCTGGATTAAAAGACACCGTGGTCTATTACCTTGCGTGGCTGTGTTTTAAACTAGCTGTCATTCTGCCATGCGTTCCATTCGTGGTTATTTAGCGCTTTTTATTAGTTCATTGTGTTTAATTTGCTTTTCTGATGTTTTTTCATTACAACACACAGTGGAATTCTTTTTATCGTTGGATTTACGTAAGAATCCAAATACACCGGTAGTATTTATAAAGTTTACGTTTGTTTTTAAGTTCAAGCAATTCCTTCTTTATATTTTTGCAATGTTACATACATTTGCCGTTACATTCTTTCTACATTATTGGTCAGTCGGTCTGTTTTACTCCGCCAGAGTAATGCCTTGCATAAGATCGATCTTTGGCCATCCTAAATGGGGTAGCGTAATAATGCGACGTTTAGGTGTTAAAAAGTGGTACCACCGGAATCAGCGTAGGAGCAAAACAGTTAACTAAGTGCGCAAACATGTGCCCAGGAAACAGCAGTGTGACATCTATCCCGACTTTATGATCTACAGTTAACAACACGACCATTGCGCTCTGTTGCTTCCGATCAGCAACGTTCTCAACAGAATGAATGCGAGAGTCCGAGAGTTTCGGAATGGCAGCAAATTGAAAGAGCAAATCAGTGTCAAACACGATGCCGTGCTCAGTAATCGCGCTATTAAAATCGCTTTGATTTCCGGTACGATACAACTGAATATTACGGTTTGAGTCAGCATGTTTCCACGTCGGCAACATGGTTGAATTGTGTCCGTATCACATGGATCTGAAGTTTAATGCCGAAAAGAAAGGAATGTGTTGTGCCGCCGGAAAAATTAAACTGCCACACTATGCAGAATTACGACAGCCATGGATATAATTGCTTACCGAATATGCTGCCAAATCAAAACAGTTCCTATATAACATCGATAAATAAAACACGTACTTTAAATGAGGTCATTCAAGGCAGAAATCGTAACAGCTCAATTCATGCCCTATTACAAAGTAAAAGAACAGCTTTATCAGAAAAGCGGATAAATATTTACCTTCTAATCTGGTCAGAATTATTTCCCACAAATATATTCCATGGGGGATGAGGTTAATGAATAGAAAACATGCTGTGCAATTACTACCAACATACAAAATCCATTAGTACAAACTTACTAGAGCATCTTCACTAGAAAATAACAGTGCATTTGTAAAAAACAGCTATTAACTTAACGAAATCTGTTGCACACAAGTTTTGTTATCCATAATGACAAAACGTTTGCTGGAGAAAAAGTGATACCATCCATTTCTTCTAAGATATACGAAGTAGTAATTATTATATCCTGTGATCCAATGAAACGGATAGCTATTGTTCTTCATCAGAGAAACCATCAATTTACAAAAGACGCAGCAACTCACAAATGCTAGTATGCCCTGAAATATCCAACCATTTTTGGATGGTACAGCACTGCATATATTCAACCATCAGTTGACAAACCCAGTCAGGGATTAACAATCAACTAGAAAAGAAGTTTCGCTGCTAATCATATCTTCAGGCAATTCGCTACGTAAAATACACTATAAATGACTACATTAATCATGTCATTCTACCGGATTAACGTGTTACATGGAACCAAGAAGCGTTCTTTTATTAATTCCTCATGGTTTAGGCAAAAGTCCGCTGCACTACGTGTATTTAGGTTTGCATAAACTGGACGTTTATTTTAAGCAAACCTTTTTATCAACACATTTCTCCCTATAGACGCTCGGTAGTTGACTTACATACATTTTTTGTTTAGTAAGTTAATCCATAGTATCACAATTGAGGTGTCAAGCAGTTGCCTTTAACCCTAATTACATCAATAACCATTGTTCAAAATTCACCATGATGAATACGCTCCTCTGAGAGATGCTTTTGTGAATGAGCTTAACGCCACCTTGATTAACAAGGAAGGGAAAGGTGCCCACTGAGATGCAATTCGTAAAATGTTCATGGCCTCATAACTTCTGAAAATTAATGACGTCATAATAATTACTGGTTGGAAACCATTTTACCAAACTTCAAAACAATTATAAGAATCATCGTTAGCTGAGTGAACGAGCTATAATTTGGACAAAAACATGGACGTCGGCGAAAGTATCGCTATTATCCAGTCCATACAAAGCGAGACAGTCACAAGCAAGTCGGTCGACATTGTTGCGGAAGCAGATGGAGCGGGTATTTAATAGAGTTTTCGTATTCAGTCTATCCGCCATGTGCTCTACTTTACGTACTGCATTTAAAATCAGCGGGCGAATTAACCAGTATTGAATTAGCAACCAGCTAGACATTTGCTATTGCCCGACGTACGTGGTAAAATGTTACACAGCTAGGTTGTAGTGGCTACAATATTGACAGGACCATTCAAAGTGAGGATATCCTCATTCCTCGCAATCCTTTGATTCCGTCGGTAGTGCCGTTTCAATGTAAGAGAATGTAATTCCCAATTTCGGTTTTACCTTTCATTTAAACGAAATGTTTTACTATTCAAAAGCAGCTATGCTTGAATACAAATTTGAATCACAGTCACTTATGTGCCTTAATTTTCCAAGGATATACAATTTATTAAGTTTAATTTAATTGACGTTCAAAATAACAAACAAGCATCTCAGGGCCAATGATTTGGTAGTGTGTGGTTTAGATCTAAACCCGGTATGCTTCCCATATGCACATATTTTTGCTGAGTGTTCTAGATTCTGCTAATAGAACAACCTCTCCAACTGCTCAGAAAAGGAAACAACAAAAATTATTGTATAACTATGAATATTGCTCTAAAGAGACCTATTCGAAAGGTGTGCTTTCTCTAGTCTTCTCTCTCATTTAACTGCATTAAACCAAAAAATATGTAAAATATATATATATATGCATATACGTAAAATATATATATATAATAAATATCTATATATATAATTCAGGTACATAAATTATATATAAACTATATAGGTACATATATATGTATAATTATGTATATCTGCATAAATATCTAGATACAAAATTTATGTATATATAATATATATGTATAAAAAGATATATGTATATGTATGAATGTATAATGTGTATATGGGTATATGTGTATCAGTGCCCCATGCTGAGGCTGATGTCGCATTCATGGTGCTTCTTCACCGCAGTTGTGCTAAACCAACTTACAATTAAACTAGGTCTTTTTAGTATGGATAAAATTCATTACACTTTAGTTCATTTTTGTTCTGCCTACTTGATAATCTTCTCCAAACTTACACACGTCGCTCATGCAAATTGGGGTGAACTTGCGTTATTTTATCGCGTGGTATCTTTTAATTGACTTTAAGACATTTTGTACTTATGGCGTATTCACATTAAACCAATTACTTCCATATGCTCATTTAGCGAGTAAATATGTCGTCATATGCATTTGCTTTATTCGAAATCGGCTTTTCGAATGATTGGCTGTTGTTTAACATCCCGGGTGTGGCTGCGCTTGATGTGCAATTTGACTAGGTGCCTACCTTGATATTACCCACAACCTCGTCCATACTGGCTCCAGGAGACATTTGGTCGTTTCTGGAAGGGACGAAGTGCACGGTCCTTGTGGCCGTGCTATGGTCGAAGAGTGGTTCCATGCACTCAGTGTGGAGCGGACTGCGGTCCAGCTACCGCCTTGTGTGAGGTTGATTCTACAAATACAGGGTGCTTGTGTTTGCTTGTGAAAAAGTGTGGGCCGGCTCCGTTGATAAAACGTGGTTCCAATCAGCATGCCTCCCGGTCTTATTCCTACGGGTTTACACTGAAAATGGGGTGTGTGGTTGAAGCTCTGTGTGGTGCAGCGCAAGCCATCCATGGTCCCTTTGTAGGCACAGGCATCCTGTGGCTGCACTCAGTGACAGACAAATATGAAACCGGATGCCGCCAACCATATATATAGATATATGAAAACGCACCTGCGGATAATTCCCGAGAAAAAGATAAGCCAAATTCCACAATTTTATTGACCCTCCGGATGCGCTGTCAAAACAACTGGCATACGACCACCGTGGTAAATACGTCAATCGTCCGGTTCGTTTTAGGGATTTTGTAAAATTGGTTATTTGCATTAACACGCATATATTACGTCTTTGGTGGTGGTCGTGCGTTCCACCATCAAACGTTTTGCGACTTTGATGTAACACCACAAAACGTTTTATAAAATAGAAAAAGCTTGTTTTTGTTTTTTTCGTGCTAGCCATGTACCCTCTTCGGCTTCAAGTCACACTCGCTAGCCCCATGCCAACCCATCATAGTTCAAACATCTATATTCATTACCACCAGAACTGCCAAGGCAACTCTCGACGACCGGGCCAGTGCCTGTCACTGACACAGGTGACAAACAGTCGTCCTAGACCGCAGACGCCCAAAACCGGATTCAACGCAAACGCCTGCTACGTGAGGACGACGAAGATTCCCAGTTTTCTTAGTGGGAAGAGGGCCGTTGGCTACCTTGACTTCTGTTGTGGTGAGTCGAGTGGCACTGACGAAACACATGGTCAGGTCTGCGGCGAAGGAAAATCTTACTGCACTTTTTCCCGGGCTGGCCAGCTTTCACTTCCGGTATCCAGGAGCTGAACTAGTGGGCCAAAATCCGATGCACTTTAAGCCAAATTACAGCAGGCGAGAACTGGTAATACAGACCGCGCTTTTCCCCAACGAGTCTCGGATTGCCTCCATTACTGGTCAACGAGGCAGATGCTTCAGTTCAAAACATAGAAGTGCAGGTCGATCTACTTGCTACAAAATGGGTGAGTGTGCTTAAACTAAAAATACATATACCGCAGAATGCATCTCAGAAGTGAGACATAGGGAGACATGTCATGGACGACATCCGTTGATGGAACCAATTGGAAAATGTGTTGTGCTGCCTGTCTAGGCAACATCATCAGTGCGGTTTCAAGGGCCTGGTTCGCAGTGCCTCGTAAGCGATTTCCTAAATTTCCTCAGTTGACGGCTACAGGAATCTATCCTATAATTTTCTTCAGTCTACAGCCATCGGACTCGTAGACACGATGCGCAAATATAGGTACTTAGAACCAGTGACAAGCTGCACTAATTAATAGCAGTATAGCATCTGGTGGCGCTGGTTTCACGAAAGATTCACTGGTTTGAATAAAAAGCAGCATTTAGTGCGACAATTAAGTGGGTGCGTGAATTTTAGTTATCCCGATTGTTATAAACCCAGAACTTGCTGCTCGTCGTTGGGAGGATTTCGCTTGCCGAAATGCTTCCACACGGCAACAGCTCTACTTCCTCTATTAATGCTTGAGAAGAGACCTTTTTCTTCGCAGTGTCAGCTATAGACCACCGGTGAATCATCCACAGGCATGGACAATTGCACGACAATTCGGAAAGCGTATGGTACGAATGATGATCACAGACGCCCACAACCGTATCCGAAAATATGAACGCTGTCTAAACGAACATCGAACCAATTGTTTACAAACAATTGGGCAACAACTGACTGAACAAGTGCAACGCGCAATAGATCGCAACGCTAAGAACACAAAAACAAAAAAGCAGACTGCGCTTCACAAGAAGTTGACCAAACTGACAATCAACACCGACGAATGCATCAACCATGGTTGGATCAGGAACCTGTCAAAACGGCCACTTAGTGGTACGGAACAACAAATTCTCATCAAAGGCCTAAATTATAACTACAAAGACGCGACAACTACGGAGTTTCTGGCACGATTTGGAAGCGCTTTGCAGTCCAAAGGACTAGACGACGAAGCACAAAAACAAATCAGATACACAGTCGTCCCAGCCATGACGCATTTAAAGCAATGCCACCCTCTATACCGACAAGAGAAAGAAGCAATGAAAGCTCTGAAGTCTGACGAATCATTTGTTATCCTACCTGCTAATAAAGGACTGATGACAGTAAATATGGACAAAGCAGATTACACCGAGAAAGCACAACAGCTCCTGAACGATACTACAACCTACTAATGCATTGAGAATGACCCAACGTCGCAACTAACCAACAAAATTAACAGAGTGTTGGCAATGCTTAAGAAGTCGAACGAAATATCGGAAGTGGAACGAGAAAAAATGAGGGCTTGCCACTCGAACATTGCACAATTCTATGGAATACCTAAAGTACACAAGGATGGAGCACCCTTGAGAACAATTGTGTCACTTCCAGGCACGCCCACCTACTATCTGGCAAAAGAAACTATGGAGGCGCCTTAAGCACCTAATCAGTAAATCGCAACACTCCATAAACAATGCCCAACAATTCTTGACAAAGCTCAAAGACTTACGAATAGAACGCGATGAAACCATGGTGTCCTTCGATGTAACCGCCCTATTCACTTCCGTCAACTTAGAGCTGGCCAAAGAAATTATCGTAGAACGTCTGGACAACAGCGGAGGGAAGATTGGGAACATGACGACCGGAAGCGTATGTGAACTTCTCAACTTATATCTCTCAACTTACTTCGCGTTCAACGGGAAAATGTATAAACAAGTGAAAGGTGCACCGATGGGATCACCTGTGTCCGGACTCATCGCAGAGATTGTCATGCAAAAATTGGAAGAGGATCTACTGCCAGTGATTGATCCGAAATTCTGGGTTCGCCACGTCGATGACACGTTTGTGATAGTCAAACGTAGTGAAGTATCGGTTGCACAACAACTGCTTAACAACGCTATGGACGGCATAGAGTTTACCATGGAATCAGAGAAGGAAAACAAACTTTTTTTCTTGGATGTGCTAGTAGGCAAAACAATGGACGGCGAATCGCAAACCTCAGTTTACAGAAAAAGCACGCACACCGATCTGATTTTGAATTTCAACAGCAACCACCCAAGATGTCACAAAATAAGCTTTGTGCGGACACTGTTACATAGAATAGAAACTCAATGCAGTACGACAGAAGCGAAACAAGCAGAAGCAAAACACTTATTCAGGTCATTCGAACGTAACGGATACCCACGCAGTTTCCTCCGAAGATGCCTAAATCGCAAGCCCTCAAAAACCAAACCTACGTCAGCTATGGCGAAACGGATAGTTCTGCCGTACATAAAGAACGTGTCTGAAATGACTGCCAGATTGTTCAACAAACATCATATCATGGTAGCCCACAAGCCAACCGCCACTCTGAGGAAAACATTGTCAAAACCAAAAGGAAAGCGAGAGTCACTAGAACGACAGAATGTCATATATAGAATAAACTGCGTAAACTGTGAAACGCACTATGTGTGACAAACAGGAAGGAAGCTGTCCACCAGGATACATGAGCACCAAAGAGTGTGCAAGAACCATTACGCAACCTCATTGGTTTCAGCACATGTGGATGAAGAGGGACACAGCTTCGACTGGAACAAAGTAGAGATCTTGACCGAAGGAGAAACACAAAAAGGGAGGGAGTTTCTCGAAGCCTGGTTCTCAACCACGAACTCAATCAACATGCATATGGACCTCGATACAATGAAGCAACGGCTGAGACAGAGAGAGTTCAAGAGGATCAAATCCGTTGTCCGAAAGAACCTAATCGAACACACGAACAATGAACAGCATGGTCAATATGAGCCTAGACTTCTCACCCACACCCGTTGCACCAATCCGGGTGCGATATTCCCAACCACGTCGCAACAACATTTCCGCAGCCAATGACAATGACACGAGCACAACCGCTGAACACAAGGATTCGTCAATGAGAACGACTCAAAATTAATAGCCCCGTATGCCTATATAAGGAACGGAGTGGCTGCTGACAGCATCCATTATTGGGTTTGCTTTCTACCAGCTACTGCTACTTTACTGCTATTAATCCCGCACTGAAAATGCCACCGTGGCGAAACGTTTGCAACCAAGTTTCCCAGCTCGGAGAACTCCACAACAACTGAGCAAGCCTCCTTAGCTGCCAATATTCCAAAATCATTTCGTGTTGCTACAATTGATAAATGATGACCCACAGAAATAACCATGCTCTATGTCTAATCTACTTCGGTTTCGCATGTTTATGTGAACTGTTTTGTCCCCGGCTTTTTTGGCCTTGCCTAGAGAACGCAGCGTTAGAACAGTTCCTAGGCTTATGTACAATGACATCAAGGCTTATGGCGAAGAATTTAAAACACCTTGAAAATTCAACGGTGACCCAATGGGTCCAATAACACACCTTTGGCTGAATAGCACAACTAGCGTTCCATTGGTGTTGACGGCACTGGACTGTGTATCAAGGGTAATCTGCAAATAAGCGTCTTTGAAATTGAACTATGAATCACATTTATATCCGCTCAGCAATTGAAGAATATCCAGGGACTTAGCAATAGTGCAACACTTGTGTATAAATCATTTGTTCAGAGTAGCGTCTTAGTTGCCACAAATTCTGGTATTCATGCCATCATGTTTGAGGGGAGTAACGATTGCAGTGGCCCAAACGGAAGTGTGAACCGGTGAAATTATACCTTTTTAACTAAGTTGTTCAGTGATCTCATCAAATTCTTCCTTAGACCGAATGGAATGGTTCGTCTTTTATGAGTAAAGGAGCGCCTTGAATATCAAGCTTGACAGTTTCAACACACACGCCAACGGGGACATTAAAACAACTTATGAAAAGAGAAGGTTTTGACAGAAGTGTTTCAGAAAACAAGGACAACGAAATATTTAGAACATTCAACAGCTTCAGTACTTTGATTGTTTGTTCAGATTTCTTAATAAGAAACCTACATCTGATAGGATTAAACTGATCATTTGGAAGAATTAATACACAAGAACCAAGGAAAGAAATTGGATGTCTAGTAATTCCTCTGAGAGAATCGGTAGTTGGTTTAAGTATAACTTCCTGGATTAGAAGTTTAAGCTAGTTGGGAATAAAAGACTACACTTACAGTATCTATAAAGAAGGTATGTTGTAATACCCTGTTGGAAAAAAATGGTTGATACTGTGTGAATACTGATCAGGGTAACACTCCAAAAGAGCGATGTACTGGAACATATCCGAGAGATGTTGCTCGCGTAATACTTGTCGTACCCAGCAGTTATTTGTAGTTGGACAAACAGCTTGAAGTTTGAAAACAGTGGGTTGCGAAGTGATCGCATTCCGGTAGTTCAAATCTTGCAAATACAGCTACAGCACCGATAAATGCAACGGTAAATTTGTGATGGAAAAGAGCCTAAACGTTGGTAGTCTATTACTTATGCTCAAGAAGCAAATATATGGTGTAGCTTGAATAGACAATCCTTGTTTGACGGGATATATTATAGGCAACTCGATTGCGTGGCGGTGGATTCTCCTTTCCGACCCGTCCTTGCCGACATCTTTCTGGAAAAGCTGGAGCGTGGTTCTGCGTCATTTGATACTTATTTGCGGTATATGGATGATACTTTCATCATTTGTGATTCTCGCACTGATGTCAACCGTGTGCTCGACCAGTTCAACAGTGCCCATCTTTTATTGAAATCCACTAGTGAAACTGAAAATGAAGTTAAGCTGCTTTCCAGGAGGTTTTGTTAATGAGGCACGAGGACGGCTCACTTGAGCGAAGTGTCTTCCGCAAAGATACATGGGTTAGTTAATACCCACCATTTTCGATCTTCGTTACTCTGAAGTACAAACGCAACTTATTGCGTTACTTGTATTACCGGGCCACCAAAATCTGGAGTCCTGGTACACTCCATGGTGAGAAGGACCAAAATGCGAAAAGGCTTCTTTCGTATGGTTACCCAGATTATTTCATCCGAAAGGATGCTGTGTCCCTTGAGAGCCTTATGCACGTAGAAACGGCTTCGAAGAACGATATGTCGCTCTCTGTCCCTTTTAAGGGAGAGATCGTCTTAGATCTGTTGAACAGGAGACTTTCTAATCCCTTATCAAGAACCTACCCGACTGCCCATCCGCACGTACTTTCGGAGAACACATCCTTTATAAATAACAATTTAAAGACAGGCTGCAATGTAGTTGGAATCGTATATCGTTTAGCAATGCACTTGCACCAGTGGTGCCAGGTATCTCGGGCATACGACCAGGCATTTGTCGGTACGGATGGCTGAACATTGTCCAGAGTCACTGCAGTGAGGCAAGCTCAGTTCGGTCTTGGAAAATGTGCTTCACATTGAGCATAATATTTTGAATAAAGATGTCTGCAAGGTCTATAATGCCGTACCGAGGCGATACCCGAAATGGTTAAGGAAAAGCCTCTTGTAGACGGCTGAAGCCATTTCGATCAAGCTAACACAACCAGAGACATACAAGCATAGATTGCTTGTACAGCCCTTGACCATGCCATGACCCTGATGAGAACTCATGCTTCGGGATTATTACACATAAATAGATGCAACTTATTTAAATAAGTATCCATCTTTTATTGCGTTGGTATTTTTATCTCTTCTGTTTACACAACCTGTTGCGCTGTCTGTAATACCTGTCACGACTTCACCGGATTAAATAAATTTGGACATGGAAAGGACGTGCTAAATCTGTTCAAACCGTCCCACCTGTCCTCATTGTTGCCTTCACAAGTTTACTGTTGCATTTATCAGTGCTGTAGCTGTATTTGCCTGATGTGGACTACTGCAAACTATCTCTTTGCAACCTTATGTTTCACTGTTCCATGGGCATTATCTACTAGATTGTTCATGACAAATCTTGCTACCCATATAACATTAGGATCTGTGGAATTTTAAAGTCAGTCGAGAAACTTCATATCCACAAACCATAGTTGTTCCGATTTTACTGGATGTAACAATCATAGTATTATGTCTTTGTGAGTAGCAGGCATTTTAAATTGCCGCTGCTGTTGGTTACCAGGTTGCACCTTACTGCCGGAATTGTATAACATCGGAAGATGGCACCTCACGGCCGCTTGCACGCTCTGAAAATACTCGCAGAATGCTTTGAAGGAATAAATGTTGAATGAGGTAAGGCTAATACTTTCAGTAGCATGTTGGTGTGATTAATCCCGGCGACCAAACGATCGCGAACTTGGATTTGCAAGTGATTGCAAAATTTGCATCGGTTTGATGGCCTCTTTATTTGCAAGTGTGCTGGTTATCCTTTTGCATACGCGTGAACAAATTTCGCCTTTTCAGCTGCTTCAAAGTTTGTTGGTTGAAAATGTTTCAGCAGTAGCCTATGTGATGTATACTGGGGTAGAGAAATTGGCGGGTAGGGGAATGACAGGTTTTCTACAGTCATTAATCATCCTGTCCAATGAAGGTTGTCCCTTGAGCGTTGCTTGTATTTCCCGAGATTTCCACAGACAAAGCGGCCGGCGCATGCCGGTTCATCATCGGGCATGACCTGAGCCATCCTTGGTACTGCATTTACAAGGAGCATGTTTGATGGCATATCATGGAGCATTGAAGGGAATTGAAGACAATTTCTATTGAAAATACATTAAATGTGGTGTAACTCTGAATCCTTCCTGTTGACCTTCTATGAATTGCGTGGTCCCAACACAGGGGTTTGATCATAATAATCCACTCATGATACCAAAGGAATACATGTAAAATTCCTGTAAATTACCCATTTGAAAAAGAAAACTCAATATGGCCTAGGATGTAAAGAATATAGCCATCAGGATCAAATGCACTCACCAGATGATATATCCAGTGTGTATACCTGGACACAAAGTCTTCATGTCACTAACCAATATACCACAACGGAAAAGTCAAAATCGATGGATTTGAAATTTTACTCGCCTGCAAAACATTTAACCTACCTACTCAGATATCTAAATTTTAGAAGCTATTCATCGAATAATAACGAAAATTGCTTAAACCATTCGATTAGAAAAAAATTATCAAATTCAAACTAAAAAATGAACGATATAGGAACATATGGAAATTCCTATTTGCATTCCATCCATGTGCTTCGTTGATACACGTTAGAATGCATCGTCAAGATCGGCCATTTGTGGGAGCCAGATCTGCACATACAACTCAAATCGTGGTTAGCCAAACAAAACCCACGTGCCCGGCACTGACAATTCTCGTTGTGCCAGCCGCGTGCAATCAAAAGCAAAATTTTTACACTAGCTACAAAGCAGATGGGTACGCAGGAGGACAAGGAAGATTAATTTAGTTAGGGTAAATGAAAAATAAGATAGCTGGAAGGCAAACATAATCTATATTAAGAGGAGCAGCGAAGAATTCGTGGCTGCAAGTTGAGGCGTCGATTCGACTTTTGTACTATGTCACGGTGAGTGTCTATACTACGTCCTCAGGTAGCGCCTACCAAATATCTGTCACTTGGCGTGACAAATAGGTGTCAGCCCGAACCCGATCAGATAATAATTTGTGCAATTTCATCGGATGCCTGTTTAGGGTATGTAACTGTTTAAGTTGAAGTGGCCAATTGTGTTCTGGACCTATTCAACCTGCCAGTGTAGTATAGGTGGTTATTAGGTCGCTATGTAGAGGAAAATGCTCTAACGAAAACATTCATATCTTGAGTAACCTATCAGGATAATAAGGGTGTCAAAACCCTTGGACCACTTTGGTTCCGATTCTATAGACCCACTCTAGCGCCATCTAACCACGAATCAGACAAGGAAAAGAAACCTGGACGCAACACTCCAGGTGCGGTCTAACAAAAGCCGTAAACGATTTAGCAAACATTACTTCCGTTAGGATCCCAAATGTTCTACGGATCATCCAGTGGGTTCGAAAACCCTTGCAAGACGTTTTCTGCCAGTCCCGCTGGATGTCAATTCCTGGGACAAATTGATCCCTAAATCAGTTTGCTGGGATACGTAAGGGATTTTATTATTGCGAAGCATGTAGTGCGTTGTCGGACAATTTGATATTATGCGCAAAACTAAACGCTTGCTTTAGTTTATTCCCATCTACCACAGAATGGATCAATCAGTGTATCTGTCAAGAGCCTGTGGCAGATTTTGGAAGCCATCAGGTTCACTCACCGTGCAACAAAATGTTTTGCAGTTTACAGGAAGATGCTTATCTCAATCGTAAAGATGGGGAAAACTGCAGCTTCCTTCCAGTCGGCGGGTGAGGTCCAACTGGTAAGAAATTGCTCAAAAGGCAAGCGAAATGACAACAAATTTTATTTGTTAGTTCAAATAACAATTTCGGATTAATGTCAACAACAACAGCGAGTTTGGTATGGTTAATTTCTCGCAGCGATGAACGCACCTTTGCCTCTTACACGGTGATATCGGCGAACAAAATGGCTACCGGAAATTTCTTATCTAATTGGTTGGTAAATACAGGTGACCCGAGAGTAAGCTTTTCGAAAACTGCCCGCCGAGAAAGCGGGCTTTATCATAGTCGGTATGGGCAGTAACCCTATCAGGTCCGTGCAACAGCGAGATGGATGGATCCGCACGGCATCGTCGTCTGAATTAAGCGAAAAATAGCTTCAGATTGCTTGAAGCTGTGTTTACTAGCTCCAGTTTCTAACGAAGCATAGCATTGCTTAGGTGCTACTTACACTTGTTACGTGTCGCTCGTCAACACAGCAAGATAGCATCTGATAAAGTCGAAAGTAAATCCGCGAACAAATGTCTCACCTGTTTAGCACTGACATGCGGTTAGATCGATCAAGGGTGCCTTAGAGTTTGCTTTCCTTCCAAATGAAGGTGGAATGTGGGGAAGGGACACATCAGAGAAGAATGCTTTGCATTTCTCTCATGACGTCTGCATATTATTTGCGGCAAACTTTTGCAGGGTAACAAGGCAGCTCTGGATCGCATCGCCCGATTAGCAGCATGCCGGATGTTTGGACATCTAGCCGCGCATTTCTCTTGGACTCTATGAACAACGCACACAAATGAAATGCAGGCTTGGGCACCAGCTCAAAGTGACTCACCGTAAAATATGTTGCAAAGAATTCAACAGCATTTGCGAAAATAAAATATATAGTCAAAAAGTGTCTGCTTATAAACTGAACTGAAATATAAACTGCTCTAGGAGAGTCTGGATTATCAGCTACACGAGCTCTGCAGTCCAGCTTGTAGTCGCCGTCTCGCAGAAGTGTTTGCGCTAATCTATCTCCAAAAGGTTGAAGTCCTCCATTAGTGAGCATCGGTTTGTGGAGTGAGCGCGAATAAAATCGACGCAGACTGTAGAAACACTATCAATTCCTCTATACACTAACACAATGTTTACTTGCCTGGACAGGGTACACACTTCAACCGAAAGGGCTTCTACGGTCCTATCCGTTAAACGGAATTTAAATGCATTGGGGACATTTAACTCGAGTTTAGGTAGAGTGCAACTCCAAAAGCACGACGGTGGTAGCGGTGATCCGACCTCAGTAATGCGTAACCAGGTAGGAATATTCCACTGTCCATGAATTCCTCAGACAGCCACGTTTCAGTAAAGGCGAAGACATCTGAGTGATAGTGGTCCACAAGAGCGCCAACTTCGCACAATTTGTTACGCAGACTTCTCACTTATTGATACTACTTAGGGGTATTGGTAAGGTGAGTACAGGATGGCGCGCGACCAGGATGATCTCTAGCATGATGGAAGTTGACCACAGGCGCACCACACGAAAACCCATCGCAGACCGATATTATCCGCCGCGCGACGCAACTTAATTTTTTGCTTGGCTGCATTTAGTTGCACCCTGTCCGCTAGAGGACGGTCCAGCTCTATGCTGAATCCAGAACCACATAGATTAAAAGCAAACCGCTTAAGTCTTTGTCGCTCCACAGGTGTGGGAACGATCGCACGTAGTAATCGAGGCTTCAGTGTGTGTCTACTGATCAGTACGAATCAAAATCTGGTTAGCTTACACAAAGTTATACCAGTTAATTCAGGAAGTAGGAGTTTAGTAACGAGAATTTTAAACCATTAGGGTTCATGTGACATTTTTTCTTTTGGAGATGCGACAGAGGACTCAATGACATTTCTAAAGATTACGCAACTATTGCTGTACATGTCACGCCGACGTGGGGCATTTACACCGGTGTTACAAATCCACTTGGTGGGGACAGGTAAAGCGAGCAAAACCTGCTAAACGCAATCTTCATACATAACGTACCGGAACATCCTTCGAACGATTTTCAAGAAACTGGAAAGGACGATTTAAAACAGTGGCGATTTATTACAGAAACAGTTTGTTTGGATAATATTGTGGCGCCATCTCTCACCAGGATACCTCTGTCATCAATGTATAGATGATTTGGTCCTTGAATCCTAACACTTATGGTTCAATTAGGGCGACAACTAACGGGCTTTGGATCGATGGCGGAGCAATCGGAAACATATTGCTTCTGAACTTCGGTTAAAGGTCGCAGAAGCTTTGCACAGCTCACACAATAAAGCACGTGAAGCAAAAAGCATACCGAAAAATATACACAAGCGTAACTTTACTGGAGTTTTGAATGACTCGGGCGTAGGTCTAAAAGAACATTAAGACGCCCCTTTGGACGAATCAGTTTTCGGACGAGGTATGATTTTCCAGTCAAAAAGACGAGTAACTGCCGACCTCCCATCGGTCGGCATTCGAACACGCTAGTCCCTTCACCCAACTGTGGGCTCCTAAAGACCGAGAAACTGACCTGTTTGCATACGGTGCTCAGTATCTTAATAACAAACCAGCAGAAATAAGAGATCGCCAAGCTTCTGGGACAAATGATGTACTTGTATAACCGAGACGAGGTTAAACACTGGAAGGAGGGACGCTGAATTTTCCCTGCCGGGGATGTCACAGATCCGAAAAGATAGGCTCACAAAAGGTGGAGGGTCAATCCTGTATTAAAGAAGCTACTTACAGTGCGAAGTCGCGGAGGATTGAGACTCGTAGTTCTCAGGCTCTCATTGTCGCCACTTGCAGTTAAATGGGAGGGACGCTTGCCTAACGTCTAGACGCACCGCCTTCTAACTCTTCACGCAAAAACGACTACCTAGCTAGCGGCTGCGTTAAGATGCAGGTTACAATGAAAATACACTCACGTGCATATCATGGGTGATTTCAACGTACATTATGTAGAAACTCCTGCCACGATCGAAGAACAATTGAAAGCCGAAGAACAAGATCTCCTAGCCACTGTTTCTTGTTCATACCACATCACTTTGCCCACTCGGTTCAGAACAGGCAAGAGTCCATCTGTGCTGGGTCTTGTGCATATCAACGAGGAGTATATGATTGATATGATGGTTTTAGACTGCCCGTTGAATCGCAGCGATCACGAACTTATCAGTTTCAACTTCCTCTGCTATGCGGAATATCAGAATGATAACGATGATACTGTGCGAAACATCACAGTCTGCGATCGGTACCTCCAGCTGGTCAGCGTTACAATTTGGTTGTTCCTTGCCTAAGAACACCGGGAAGTCGCCTGGCTCGAGTGCGCTAACAAATTCAGTCAGCTGATTGCAGAGGCTTCAGAGATAAGAGTTTGCAATAAGTGTACATCAGATTACTTCGTAAGGAGCAGAAGTGGCAATGGAGGGCAGTTCACCAGGCAGCATGGCGAGTGAACAGATAAGCAACAACGCCAGAAACTAGGGACAATTATTTAGTCCAACTTAAAAATTGTACTAACTGTTAATAGAAGACAAAGCTACTTATCATCAGAACATCGCAATACCTTTAGTGCTAAACACAAACTGCTGCACAATCACTTAAATAGCCTACGAAAGGTGAGGCAAGGTTTTCCATCACACAAGATGACGGATGGCCCGGTAAAAACAGCTGTGGATTCAGCAAACGTTCTGCGAATGCAATTTGCCCACACGTTTCACAGGGTCTTGCCACCAAGCGACTTTTTAAATTTTGTCCCCTCAATGCCACGACTAATCCACATCACCTTTACAGCGGAGCCTGGATTGCAACAGCTGATATCTCTATGCAAACACAGCTCGCCTGTGTCGATACTTTTCGTCCAGAGTCCCTGGAAGAAGCAGCATGTCAACTGGCAAAACATCTGTCTCAGTTTATCCAGCCCCTACTACTACTACCCCCAATTCATAAAAGTGGAAGCAGAACTGATCACTCCAAATAACGCCCAGTATCTCTTCTTCCTTGAGTCTCCACTTTCATGGAATCCATAGTTTTCGATACATTGCTTTGCTATCTGGAAAACTGAAACATCCTCAGGCATAAGCAATAATGTTTACATTGACACCAGTCATGTACAACGAATCCTAATCGCACGCAGTAGTTGGACCAAGTCAGCTGAAGCTAGAGAACACGTTGACGGGATTTACCAGGCTTTTCCATAATCTTTCGATCATCTAGACAATCGGATACTACTCTTCAAGCTCCCGAAAGTCGAGATCGATGACCCTCTTATATGCTGGATTGCTAAATTTCTAATTCAACGGCACTTAGTGCTCAGAGTTCAGAGATTGTTGTCGGACTCCATACAACTCGAGTGTGATATGCCGTAAGGCTCAGTTCTGGGACCACGTATGTTTTGGTTTTCTTTTAATGACCTTACACAGGGAATCACTTAAAACTTTCTAATGTTTTTTGTCAATATGAAGATCTGGCGCAGGATCCAGGCGAACGCCGACCACCATCTGCGTCAGAGTGAACTAAATCGGTTTTACGTTAATTTGCGGTGAGTCCATCATACCATGCGATCTCCATTGGGGCAATAACGAAACCCGAGTAGCTCGCGTTCCCTTCCAACGGCGTATACAGATCGTCATCCAAACCCAACTCACAATGAAAAACAGTGTACACCAACATCATTCACTCCTACTGATTGTCCAAGCAATTACGACTGCCTTGTTTGCCGAACGTTACCATCAACCTCGCCACAGCTCTGATCTACCACTGCCACCCATATTCTACTACGTGCTCTAGTATGCAAAAGGCAAGAGCCTCCGACGTGCTCAACGGAGTATCCCGATGCAGATTACCGATCGCTTACCCGCGTCAACAAACTGAACCAAGTTTCGTATCAAACCAGTCGCTCAGGTGACGTGCAGTAGAGCTTCATGTGATCCAAAAGGGACTAAGTTGAGACGGCATGTACTACCCTCGGGTACAATTCATCTCTTCTCCAAGATTGGACGTCAAACGTCAATTCAGTTTCCGCCGCCAGTTTGAGACTTACCGAGCCCAGGGCTAGGGTGGCCCATTTTCACCACCCTGCAGAACCCTGCAGAGAGCAGCCCAGTGCAAGGGGTTATGTTTACTCGACTTAATGCAAGCTGAACTTTGGCTAACGACTGAGATCGCACCTTTTCATTGTCATAGGTACATTGTCCAGCACTACCGCTGGTCTCCAACAGGAGCCATGAGTCACAGGAGACAAACAAAGCTTGTGCCAGGGACCGTTCATAGGCCTCCACCCCCAGCTTCATACTCCAAAAGGAGTTTGGCCTGGCTGTTAGCCGAGTGATGCAAGCACCACCCGTTAGCAGCGGTCGCCACATGTAGGCACCCAGGCCATGTAACTACAAAATTAGAGAGTCATAATTACTCAATTGTCAATCCAAAATTTACTGCATTTCAACGTCAGTAAATGCAAGGTGCTTTCCAGCAGACATCAAGGCAGCTACTCATACCGGCTGGGAACGAATATACTTCAACAGTCAACTCTTGGCTTGGGAGGTCTGGTTTAACATGACCTGGGTTGCTACAGGCAATTCAAAAAGGCTTCGAAGTTTGAGAACCAACATGTCGGGCTGTTGCGACAGGTGTCGGGAAAGATAAACAGCTCCATATTTCGAGAAATGCTGAGTGAGTATGTTCGCCCGCACGTCGAATACGCAATTCAAGACTGGCATCCATGGCTGAAACACGACCTTAATGCATTGGAGCAGCCACGAAGTCCGGCATTTGAAAGCGTTATCGGCAAGCGGTATCTTTCATACCGGGTGAGGCTGCAACGATTGGGGTTATGCAGTGGAAGCTAACGCAGACTACGTGGAGACCTTATCAAGGCACACTTGATTCTGCAAGACCTACATCATGTTTGCTGCAATTTACTGGGACTCAGCACCAATGCAAATATGAGGGCCCACCCATTGACACTCGCAGAACAATACAGAAGCCTGGTGTGTCGCAGAAATTTATTTTACCTCCATATATGTCACAAGTGGAAAGCTCAACCAGAATCGGTTGTCTCTGCACCGACAGCAACAGCATTTAAAAAAGGTTGGATGATGCACTAATCCACTTACACGTTGTCACTTAGCACTATGTCTCCATCCTACACCTGGAGTTTACCATGGAATTATTTGCTGTTAACTGCGGTTGCTGTGAATCTAAGTTGATTGCAGGACCATAGCGGAGCAACTGATGAGTCCTCATTTTCATATGTAATTTACTAACTATATTGTTATCAATATTATGAGTATTTTAGGTCGATATTCCCAACAAAAACGCAACGGGACTTGTGAAGCAACACTAATAAAGCTGTATAAATTCCATATCCATTGTTCAACTTATCCCCTAGCGGTTTAGAATAACTGGTTACTCTAAACGGAGCTTTTGGATCTAGCGGAACGGTGATGCATACTGTTCCGGTAGCTTTGTACTCGGGGGACTTGCCATACATGCTGCGGCCCCATTTGCATTTACCTTTGATAAGGTTATTGCATTCTTTGTCTAATTTCGCTTTCCTTGGATGGGTGTATGAGCTTGTAACCCTTTCTTCTTAGGTGCTGAATTGAAAACACCTTCTAGCCCTAATCGGATTGGGTAAGATCGTTAAACTACTCGAGTCCGAGGAGCCGCACTAACCATCGATATTCCAAAAACCCGTTACCCATAGATTTTCCAGGTTAGCTACAATCCCCTTCAACGCTCGGTCCAGGTAAGGCACCAAGAAGCAGGTTTACATGCTTATGTCCAATAACGAACCACGGTGAGTTCTGTTTTGTAACAAGTGAGACAAGTAAAAAGCAATCTCACACTGTTCACCATCACATTATACTACTATGTACTCAAGTCAGCACATCTTCTGTGAAACCAGAGACATCAGATGCCGCACTGCATTCAATTAATGTAGTTGGTCACTGTTTCCATGCATCCATATTTGCTCATCGTGTCTCCCGTTTCCCATAACTGTAGACTGTGAAACGAGTTTAGAGTGACTCACTTAGACGTCACCAGAGGAAATGTAGGAAAAATATCAAGGAAAAATAAAATGCCAACTGGTTTTCAGAGGCCCACTAGACACAAAACGTAGAATTCAATCGAATTTTACCGGACGTGATTCTTTCGTACGGATTTAGACTAACTAAAGAAACAGGTTGCAACCCACAGGGTACATCAATGGCCAATGGTGATGTAGAACCAGCAGTGCTCAGGAAAGAGAGCGGCGACGACAAGTGTAAAAATTATCCAGGAAAGGCAACAGAAGAGCAGAATATCCGACAGCGACTGTGGATCCGTATGACTGGGATCTAAGGTTATCAATAATTTAAGTATTCTCAGATCACTTAACGCCCGAATCATTGGAGGAAAACTGCTGGAGTAAAAAAGCAGGCGAGTGCTGAGGTAAAGTATTTGTATCTCCCTGATTACTTGTTGTTCGTTAATGAAAAACCGCCTTTGGGAAGGACGTTTGCACGCCGTAGAACGACAATCAACGAGAACTAGGCAATTGAGGGTTTCAAATACGTTGGTACTTCCGAACACCATGCGCAAATATACATTGCAGAGAACCTTATAGGAGCACGTAGGACTACGGATATCCGAGGGTACAATCGGTCTGTAAGATACATTATCTTTTATGCGTTAACATTCAAACGGATCGACGAGAATGCTTCAGGAGGTCGTGGCTTTTCGCTTGGCAAGCTTTCCCGCCGCAACAAGACTGGATAATAACGTGGTGCGACGGTTTGCACACCCCATTGAAACATTTTGCTATACTGGCGGATGCCTCCGGGCAGCTTGAGAGCCACTGCTACCAGGTTGCTCAATAATGAGAAGTCAGAAAAACCCAATCCTTTGGTCCTCCAGGTTGCGGTATGAAATGGGATGGTGTCAATTTCTGTAAAACTAAATCATTGCCACCTCCCCGCTGCCTTGTAGACAGGCTTTTGAGCTAAAGGCTTTAGATGAGGTCCCTATTGTCTTCTTGTCTAGGTCCGGCGCTCTGACAGTATCATAACCCACATACAACCATGACATTTTCTTCAAACATAAACTTCATCCTGCATCGGCCATCGCGCAGATTATCAATTGTCACCCACTGCCTCGATCGGACGCCTATCGGCAAAAGTCCCTTGCATGGCGACATTCAAAGTTCGCAATCTAAAACAAACAGGTCATCAGGTTGCACTCGCACGCACCTTGGACCCACTGGGTATTGGTGTGTTGGGTGTTGGATAAATGTCCCTAACGGGGTTATTGAATTAACTGCACCCGGCGTATCCTTTCCTCATTGGTTGCCCGGATCCGTAGCTGCCGAAGCAGCACTTAAGGGTCAAGCATTTGTAGGTATCATTCGAATTTCCAAGGCCGAGTCATCGCGGGTTGATTGGATTCCGGTGAACAGCCATTTATATGCAGCCCGTTTAACGACCTCAGCTAAGGTGGATTCACGAAGTAGTAAAAATCGCTGTTTGTATGTGGTTTCTGTTTACGCTCCAACCGAATGCAGTTCAAATGCTGTCAAGGACATAATCTATCACGAACCGAACACGCTCCCAGGCAGTGCTACTAGTTCAGTTATTATAGTATTTGCGGGGGATATGAACGCACAAGTATTGCGTCTGAGCTGTTCAGAAACCCAGCTAGCTGGTAATTATGAGCTTAACTCCGAACGGATTGACCACAGTGAGTATATGCTGCAAATGTGTGCGGAGCACCAGTTGTTTCTTAGTAGCACTGCTTTTAGACACAGTGTGCGCCGATGTGCCACTTGGCATCCTCCTGTAGCTCGCCAGCGATGGGCTCAAATTGATTACATAGCCATATGTTACAGGTGGCGTGGTTCCGTCCTTGATTGCCGCTCGTACTGAAGTACTTGCGTCGACTCTGATCATGCCTTGGTACGCTGTCTTTTCTCCATGAGCTTTACCGCAATGCGCACCAAGTGTCTCCTCCAATTGGTAAATGAGAAATTGTCACAGCCCCCACG
>CALYDF020003725.1:0-27305 GCA_944474145.2 Dicrocoelium dendriticum
AAAATACTGTTTGCGTCAACTGAAGGGGATGGCAGATTGAGCACAGAGCTCGAGTCTTGCAGACGGGTCTCTGATAAGTATCAGCTATCGATCGAGAGGGTCTCCAATGTTCGGGCAAGTGCTGCCTGTTGACCGATTTGTAGCAGTGTGCGTACATTGAGGCATGCCAATCTGAAGGAGGATCGAGGGCTCCAAATGGAAGCCGATGAACTGGAATGGGCCGATTGCTTGGACATGGGCCTGCTGACAGTGCAGGAATGACGCTCTGCGTTCACCTGTGAGTTGAAACTAAAAGACAAGCGACTATTGAAGCAGGGTGGAAGAGGGCCGAGTATTGGGGGGTTGAAAACAAGGGGGATAAAGGTGAAGCTGAAACGGGACGATAAGGGTGAAAAAGCAAGAGAAGGGGAATAAGAAGATGGGGAGGCTTGAGCAGTAGCATCCAAACCCCTATCCACCCTGCTCGATGCAGCAGGTAGGGCACCGTTGATTATCCTCTGCGGTGGCCAGAGCATCAGAAATTTGTTTGAGGAAAGATTCATTGTGTTGCGTGGGCAGGATACTGTCAGGTTGCCCAGGCCTAGACAGGAGAACGATTAGGGTTCTCAACCAAAGCCTTTGGTTCAAAAACCTGGCCGCAAGGCAGCGGGACTGGCACTGGACTACAAGGAGTCCGTGTTAAGAAATAAGGAGGCACCCACATTCCAACCCCGAACCTGGAGGACCAGGAGGCTGAGTTAGTCTGGCCTCTAACCATTGACCAATCTGGTATGAGTGGTTCTGAAGGTGCAAAAGCACCACCCAGTATAGCTCAATGGATCACTGAGGCACACAAACCATCGCACTACGGTAAGGTCACCGTCAACAAAATCTCACTTGTCGCTTCTGACAGAGTTCTGGGCCAAACGTTGGGTGTTCTTTGCCTGGTGGTCGCAACGTCTGCACACACAACCGAAGCTCAAGCATTCCTTTAATCTGGTTCTCCATTTGGCCTTGCAGCATTCAATGTGCGCACTCTGATGCAGATCGGTCAACAAGCATGTCTGCCCTGCACGCTTGAGACACTGTCAGTGGACATCTGTTGCCTTTCCGAAACCAGGTTGCAAGACGCCAATACCGTCAACAAAATGCCATTTCCGGCAAACCCTGACGTCAAATACCACTTGCTCCTTTCTGGAGTCTCCGAGGCCCCCATTTCTGGCCAAGTTGATGTCAGGTTGTCACTCATGAAATGGCTGAGGTCAATTTGCTTGACTGGATTCCAGTCAAGTTTCGGCTATGTGCTATCAGACTACGAGGTTCATGTAAATTAAAAAAAGTGTCGAGATGTTACGCGTGCATTGCTTGTCCTCTACGCCTACGTACTACAGGCTGCAGCCCGGATGAATTAAAAGCTTGCATTTTCCAACAGCTACTTGAGCTTCTGCGTTCCGCTATGATACCTGACATTGTCATTCTTGCTGGAGATTGTAACGCACTAGCGGGCCGCCTGCCAACAAGCGAGCACCATCTTAGGGATAATTTTGCATTGCTGGAAGCCGTTCAGACAATGGAGACAGACTACTGACACTTTGTTCTTATCATCGCTTGTTTCTTTCGAGTACAACTCTTCCTCATTTGGAAAGACAGGCTGCTACCTGGAGTCCGCCGTCTCCAACACAATAATGGTCCCATCTTGACCATAGAGCGATAAGCTACTGATGGCGCGGAAGCGTAACAGACTGTCGATGTTATTGTTCAACCTGATGCACTCCGATCACGCACTGGGTTAGCGCCAAAATTTGTATCGCTTTCTGACGATCATCCAGACGTGCCCACTAACGACCGGATGTCAAAAATCTGCAACATCCTGAAGACTTCAATGTGGATAGGCGTGGAAAATGTGGCGGTAAGGTGTAGGGGCCATGGATACGTACGCAAAGGGCAGGTAAAAGGTATGGAAATCTATAGACGATGGCATCCTCGATATTATTAGATGACGCCCCAAGTGGCTTGCGATGGAGAAAAGTAGGAAACGATAAAATGAGTTGGAATCGAAGGTAAGCGATTAGGATATAAAAATGGAGCTAACTAACACAAGCGCTTACCTAAGTTGGAGCAGAACAAGTCAACAATTCAGCGAAAGTAATTGATGCAGTCAGTCCAGGAGAATACAAGGTATAGAGATAACGAGTTGATCTTAGCGGCGTAGGGATATGTGCATAGATGCGAGGAGCCTACGACGAGCAGCTGTATTAAATCCGAGGTGCCAATGTCGAGAAAAGCAAACAAATAAGGCGGTAGAAGAGAGGGGCAAAAATAGAAATATTGCTCGAAAATTGAAACGGTCGGATTACGGTGCTGTCGTAAACCACGAAGCTTAATTACCAATTGCTTAAACGCGAAAGATGACTTCCTGAAAGTAGATGCCAGGAGTAGGTGGGGGACACAGAGACGGGACATGTGTATCTAACATAGCGGTGCAGACTAAGGGAACATACGCCGTCGACTATGAGAAATGAATGCATTACAAACGCCAAAGTGGCACTCGACGTGTAATGTTACGACAAAAGAACTGAATAACGGAACCTTCGCCGGTCGGTTGTGAGAAGTGAATGATGGCCCAAACCAAAATCGCAACCGAGGTGGCATGCATCGATCGGTTGATAGACGGCTTACACGCGTGTGAAATAAACCAACAAAAGGACTCCCTGCGAAATGGTTAGTGGCGCGCAGTGCTAGAAATTGAGGAGAACATCATGGCCGTATGCTATGACCGTTCGATGGGCGCCTGTTGCTATAGAAATACACGGCGAAATGCAATCGCGACAAAAGCTGCTACAGCCTCATGACTGGCTTCCAACAAACCCGGAAGCTTTTATTGGGCTGCCTTTGCTGCTAAGCAGGATCGTAAGGCCAGGAGAATTTTTTAAGTTTGTAGTCTTTTTCGATGAAGAAAAGGCTCTTAGATTTCATAATTCCTCGACACACCAGTGGCACCGTTAGACAGCACACCCATTTATCCATGAATGGAACTATTCCCCCACAATCAGACTATTGCTTGTGGTACAAACTTAGCGTGGCATCGATGGTGTTTCTCAAGGGCAATCGAGAATATGCATTTATTTAATTCTTTATTTACCTTTACATGAAAGTATGAAATGTCTGTAAATATCAAAGCACTAGTTATTCGTAGTGCCCGTGTCGTTTTACTTTCAGAGCAGTATTCGCATGATGATGTTGCCAAATACTTTCCGCAATATCTCCAACGAGATCCGGCTACATTGGTTCACAATCTTGTCTTACACTTCAGGTAGGCTTTTGGGTCATTTTTCTATAAACCCTACACTTTACGTATCCCCATAGGAACTACAGCTCTATGCGCTGCGTTATGCGGCCCATTAACAATCGGCATGAGCGTCCAGTGGTGAAGAATTTTGTGGAAACTCTCAGTGATTGCCACCTCATATGAACTGGACGGCTTAGCATCGACACCGATGAGGTATTTGCATGCGCGGTTGTGAAAGAGGAATGCAGCAAGAGCCATCTCCGCATTCAGCAACTTGCACAACATTGCAATACGACACCGTATGATGTGCATTGGGTAGGGAAGGGAGAGAAATGCCGACGTTACAGTGCACTGCAGGTAAATCTTTTGAACACATGCGAGTTTTGGAAGCATCTGGAATTCGCTTGTTGATTAATTAATAGCCTGAACATAACTTCCATTTTATTCACTGATAAGGAAGTTTTCTGTGTGTATGTCAAAGAGACGCGACATAATTTCACAACCACTAACCCACGGCTATGTAGCGCTTCACGGGTTTACCATAGCGCATAACTTGTGGCCTGTGCTAGATTGACTGGGCTAAAAATCATTGGGCCATTATTTCTAGGAGTGTGTCCATTACGTTATTGTTTAACAGTAAAAATATCCAACATGTCTTAGCATCTTCGTAGGTAGAAATATTGCAGACACACGTCATTCCGCAGCTGCAGTCTGAAGGCTTAATTAATTCCGTTTGGTGGCAGCAGGACGGTGCATCAGCACATTCGGCGCAACTGGTTCGTGCTTATCTGCAAGAAATTTGGTGGACGTTTGATCCGTCGCTGAGGACCGATATACTTGTTTGCGCGGCCAAGGAATCTGAATTCCCTTCCTTTGTTCTATGGGAATAATTGAAGCGCCGAGTTTATAGAAATAAACCTAACAGCATGGATAAAATGAACGAGAACATTGTGAAAGAATCTAGCCGGTGGTCACACTTTCAAAATATATGGTAGCACGGCTGCTAAAAATATTGGTACATGTTCCCTTGCAGGCTACCATTTGAGGTTCGGCGGAGGACATTCAGCGATATGCCTCCTAGAGATGACATGTCACTCAAAGAACCAAACGCGATGGAATCTATAAAAGAAAATGCACCAGTAGTGTGTCGAATGAGCCCATACTACCTGTAGAAGATGATAATGACCAGGCACCTTACATTGTACGTAGAAGCTTCGACACAGGATTAACTACGCGGATAATGAATCAGACGTTAAACCCTTCACCAAGTGCACATCGAAAAAATGATTAATCGCCGGCCACTCAGTGGTCGGCGAATCTTCACATATGAGTTGTACAACGTTCGAAACATTGCTTAAGTCAAAGAAACTTTCATGTATATACACCAACGCCCAAGGGCACCTCAATAAACTTACCGAACTTCGGCTACGGGAGGCTGCGAATGCTTGGGACTTGATTTCTATTACTGTAACTTAGGTACACAAAGGGGTGGCTGATGCTAAGATTGAGATAGCCGGAATGTCACTCATCCGGAACGACCGTCCCAGCAGAGGAGGTGGGATCGTAATTTACTACCGCAGAAGTCTGCAGTGTGTAATAGATTATGATCTGGAAACTCATGTTATTGACTCGCTCTTTCTCGACTAAGACACAACGACGCATGTCTCGTGGCTGTCGTTTACCACTACCCCAACGTCCACTCCGGAAATGGATTCCCGCTTGATACGTCGTCTGAACAGAGTAACACGCACCCTAGTACAGCCACATTCTCATATCCGAGGACGTCAATCTACACGATCTGGAGTTTTCGGCATCGCCCATTGAGCAGACTTGCATGACTTGAGCGCAAATATTCCCTTGTACAATCATGTCACCACGCCCACTAGCCTCAGGACAGCAAACAAACCGTCCATTTCGGACATTGTGCTCACGAATGAAGAGCTCATGGTTAACAACTTAATGATGTATAGTCCATTAGGTCTCAGTGACTATGTAGTAATAACGTTCAACTAGGTGTGTCATGCAGAGTAACTATGTGAACACACGGAACTAACTCATACAATCACACGCTACCACGTATTGAAAGAACTCGTCGACGAAGCTGATTGGGAATTCTCAAACAACATTCCTCTTGACAACGTTTGGAGATTTCGTTGATAGACTCAGCGACATCGTCAGCAGTGCTTCAGAGACCAAGCCCCTTCGTCCCGCAGAAATGCTTTTAATTATAAGGGGCATGACTCAAAAATACCTGGCGATAAGGGATGCAGCATGGCTTGCTTACAAGACTCAGAGACTTGGGGCAATTTCCTGACCCATCGCAACCATTGCACTTCAATTGTCCGTGAGGACAAAGTAGCAGCAACAGTACATAGACCAATTTTTCTGGCAAACAACAAATTTCTGCATAGTTATGTCAATAATCTTCGTAAAGTGAAGCATAGAATCCCTCCACTTTTCACGACAAGCGGTAGAGTACAAAGCGTTGAAGAAACAGCTAATGCTCTGCGGTTACAACACGCCCCAATTTTCGAACTCGCAGCCTCTACTTGTCCCATAATGTCATGCACATTACCGACTTTATTGTTTACATGTGTACTTTTTAACCCATCATTTGTTCTAAGGAAGTTACTCTCACTGCGTGTCCATATGTCTCCGGGAGCAGACAACATCCGCCCGAAGGCACTGAAGGCCGCGGCCAACAAGCTAGCTGAACCACTGTCACAGTTCTTCCAAAAGTGCTTTGATGAACAACAAGTCCCTACTATGTGGAAGCGTAGCATTATCACCGCAATTTGTAAAGGTGGTAGCCGTTCGAATCCTGCAAACTATCGTCCAGTGACTCACCTCCCTGTGCTCGCGAAGGTGACGGAAGCGGTCTTCGCTGAGGCTTTAATGGACTACCTGGAAAAATGCAACATAATGGCACCGGAGCAGCATGGCTTCCGTCAATACCGGTCATGCACCACCAACCTACTGATTGCACAAGGTAGTTGGACGGAAGTTGCTGATGATGGGGTTGGAGTTAGCATCAGCTATCTGGTTTTATCCGAAGTTTTGATCACCGCATCCTACTTCACTGGCTACAGAGCTGCGGAATCGGAAATCCTGTACTTGTTTGGATTGGCAAGTTTCTTCACCAAGCAAAGCTTCAAGTACGAGTTAGGGGATCATTCGCTAACCTGATTGAGGTAGAATGTGCGACTCCACAATGCTAAGTGCTGGGACCGCGCTTATTCCTAGTGTTTATAAAAAGCCTGGCAAGAGATATGGCCTCAAATGTCCTGATTTTCGCCGTTTGCGTCAAGATATGACGAGCGAATAATAACAATGAAGATGATGAAATACTCCTCCAAAAGCTAGATTGCGTTTATAAATGGTCAAAGTGGAACATGCTCCAGTTGAACATAGCTAAGTGCAAGGTGCTACATTGCGTCAGCAGCCCGTGAGCGTTTACAAATTTGGAGACCACACCTTGGAGAAGGTCTCTCAGGAGCGTGACCTGGGTTTTATTTGTACAGGAAGATCTCGGGTGTTCAAAACAAGCAGAGAAGTCGACGTGAACCGGCAATCAACACTTCGGCCTTCTTCACAATCCTTCGGTCGGTTTGAACCATCAATCTGTCCTCAAATGCTTAAAGCCTACTTGCTACCGCACGTGAATATGCTATCCATGCGTGGCAGCCGTGGTAGAAACAGGATATTTTTGCTCTCGAGACACTTCAGGGGCCTCTTTAATCTGCCTTATCGGCCTAGACTGAAATATCTAAGAATGTGCAGCAGTCGATATCGGCTTTTGCTGGAAGATCTTATAACGCTTTACCAAATTCTGAAGAACCCACGCCACATTTGCCGACCTCTGCAGGTATTGAACCACAACACTAACCTAACAGATCATCCTCTGAAACTGACAATACAGTATAGCCGGCTTGAAAGCCGAAGAAATGTATTTTCCCTCCGCGTGTACCAGCCTTGGAACGCCCACTCTAATTATTTTGTGTCCGTTTCCATTCTGACGATATATAAAAAAGAATTGACGATGCTTTGTCCCAGTTGCATGTCATTTTATGTATCGTTAGCTAGGGGCAACCAAACGTAATTAAACGGTGTCTTACCAAAATTCCAATCAATGGATTTATGGATTTATAGGCTATATACGCGAACATCTCCGCTATTCTTCATAAGTCTATTGTGACTACAATAAAATACTTCAATTTATCATGCAATTTAATTTTGGCAATAATTGCCATGTCAGGAGACTCGTTAAACATTCCTTTCTTTACCCGGAATACAATAATGTTCCATTGTTCCATTGCGATTTGCAGAAATGGCTTGTCAACATCATCATGCTAGTACTGCTCTACAAGTAAAACGACACAGGGCACTACGAACACCTACTGCTTTGATATTTACAGACATTTCATTCATTTCATGTAAAGGTAAATAAAGCATTAAATAAATGTATATCTTCGATTGCCCTTGAGAAACACCATCGATGACATGCTCAGTTTGTACCACAACCAATAGTCTGATTGTGGGGGAATAGTTCCGTTCATGAACAAATGGATGTGCTGTCTAACGGTGCCACTGGTGTGTCAGGGATGTATGAAATCTAAGAGCCATTACTACATCGAACAATACTACAATCTCAAAAAATACTCCTGGCCCATCGATCCCGCTTAGCAGCAAAAGCAGCCCAATAATAGTTTCCGGGTTTGTTGGAAGCCAGTCATGAGACTGTAGCAGCTTTTGTCGCGATTGTCTTTCACCGTGTATTTCGATAGCAACAGGCACCCATCGAACGGTCATCGCATACGGCCATGATGTTCTTCTCAATTTCTAGCACTGCGCGCCACTAACCGTTTCGCAGGGATTCCTTTTGTTGGCCATTTCACATGCGTGAATGCCGTCTATCAACCGATCGATGCATGCCACCTGGATTGCGATTTTGGTTTGGGCCATCATTCACTTCTCACAACCGACCGGCGAAGGTTCCTTTATTCAGTTCTTCTGTCGTAAAATTACACGTCGAGTGCCACGTTGGGGTTTGTAATGCATTCAGTTCTCATTGTCGACCGGCGTGGGTTCCCTTAGTCTGTACCGCGAGGTTAGACACACATGTCCCGTCTCTGTGTCCCACACCTACTCTTGGCATCTACTTTCGGGAAACCTACATTCCTCTTCGGACAGTAGACAATTAAGCCTGCCGGGGTATGTCAGCACCTCAATTCGGCTGGTCCAATTTTGTGACACCTTTTCTAATGCACCGTGCACAGTTATACTGGTGCACGCATGATGCTGTACCTTATGTTTGGATTTGTGCCGCAATTTTCTTGTTTGTTGCGGTTGTACGGATTCAGCTGCAGGGTAGCTTCTCTTTAGGGACGGGAGCAAGCGATGACAGAAACTGCAATCACTCTATTCCTTCTAGTTCTCTAATTTACGCAGTACCCTAATGTTAAAAGTTTTACCTGTTTTCCTTTTCTCGCTATTTCTGTCCTACATTTTGCAAGTATTACATAAGTAGAATTTAAAATTGCGATTTTTCTACTTTTTTATTGATTCTTTCAAACAGATCCTTTAGGCTCTCACAAAGCAATTACGAGTCAACATGTGTTTACAGCTCACAGGACAGTAGCTGTTGATATTTATATACTGCTCTGTCCAGCTGGTTGTATGGTAATTCGACCTAACGAGTGCGCCATCTGATCTCCGATGTTAGGCAATATCCAAGGAATGGAATTTGGCTGCTTTTTCGTTTTTCATGTTGAATTCCATCTCCGGATGACAACTTTGTACGCGTCTAGCATGCTCTGCAACTGCTGAAGGTCTTTGACAACCAAAAATATATCAGCAATGTAACGGGGTAAATGTTTGCTTCTTGTGTGAACCGACAAACGTTTGTATTCTCTCCATGGACCATGAAGATATCAGCAAAACAAGTCCAAGTAGACTACTTATCGTCACGCACTGTACTTCGCGGTAGATTTTTCCATCAAAGCAATACTGAGCATCATTTTTGCACATGTGAATTAATTTCCCTAATCGATGAGATGGGAACTCCAATTTTTTCTCATGTCTGGTTATGATATCTAAACGCTCCAAGCGTATTTAGTAGGTAGTGAACAGAAGTCGAAGGACACAATGCTATTGTTTTGCACATATACATTTCTATTATCGTCAACGAATTCCAAGGAACATTCTAAGCTATACACAGCTAGCGCTTGTAAGATAGGCTCAGTTATCTGTTTTAGTCAACTTCTGTTTTAGCACTCCTATCAACGAAAGGAGTGGATACGTTAAGCTCCCTTCTTTGTCTACAGTAATGAATACACCCAAGGAAATGATAGGCCATTAGGCCGCAGTTGAGTCATGCTATTAGCTTTATTAACTCCATTTTATATATTCTTTGCAGTTCGTAGGTCTTTTCACCTTTTCCGTTCTATCACGGCATTTTTGGTCTTCAAATAATCGACTCCTATTCATGAGCACGGGTTGGAAGTAACTTACAAAATATGATAGCAAACGTGAAGAGTTACTTAATTCTGACGAATAAGGAGATGTTTATTGCTCAAGTAGTTTTGTTATATATATATATATATTCTCATCGGAGGTACCGGAGGCACACGATAGGAAGACATGAACTTACTTCTGCTAGGAACTCTCCATCAAAAATATTGTTGCACATCGGTTGACGAGAATGTCAGTAGCCTAAATTCTTCTCGTTATTGTCGGAATAGAGCAAATATGCTTTCCGATAAATTTTTTCCGACGTATAGAAATATAAACCAAATGCTGAAGGCAATAAAGCTCCCGAAGTTTTGTCTATCTTGGGTAAATACTACAAACAGAGCAATCAACTGAGTAACCAGGCATTACTAACAATAAATCATTGGTCTGATCAATCAGAATGTCGCATGAGGAAACACACCTTCTCAAGTGCAGTCACATAGTTATCCTGAAGGCAGATATTAAATGATGGTGAAACTTCATTACCAAGGTAATTTCAGATCCGGTGATTTTGTACGCTGTATGCATTGCTCTGCTTTCAGAACCTTGATAGCAATGGCTTCAGCAATTGCCAACAGATGTACTTTGTACCGTTTTGTGATGCCATAAGGGATTTTAAGCTACTTATTTGTCTGAACTTGGTGCCGCATTTCAACCAAGTTTGGTCAAATGAAAATGCTATTGAATTCTACTGTGCCATTTCACAGTGACGCAGACAAGCTTTAGCGGTTCTTTGGACAAAAACCTAGTCCCATGTCCAAGCTACCTAGCAAGTGAATTAGTATAAGACAAATAATTCGGACCGGAATTGGAGTTCATCCTTTAAGCGCTGTACTATCAAGTCTTGTTTCGGCAAGTAGCTATACATTGGCGGCTGGAAATGTCTAAACCATTTCCATCGATATTATTTGCTCGACAGACCGAAAGCAACGTGCCTTCAAAAGGAACTGTAAGAAATGCATCCATTAATGTCATTGCAGCGATGGACATGAAAGAATTATGCCGTTTAGAATGCTTTTGATGAAAGGTACAGGATATGCCTTTACTTGAAGCGTTATAAAGTTGAGCTTTGTTTCTCGTATTAGCGTCTCGGAACTGCAGACTGTTGTCACACGATGATACTAACAACGAACTAAATGCCCATTGTATCCGGGCGGTACAAAACTAAGTAAGTGGGTTTATTGTCCTACCCACGTCGCTTTGCGGAATGCAAAAATTTTGATCCTACCATGTTCACGTTGATGCAATTATAAAGTCTATGAACGCCAGGATGCCACCTTGCTGAACCACTGATTTATTTTTCATACTAGCTGGTTAATCATTTGGTTGATCCCTTTGTAATATTTTACCTAAACAAGCGAAATTTTAAGAGCTTACTTTCATTCAGCATTTTGAACTATGATTGTATATGACCAATAAGAATTATGTGAAGCATACCTCTTGTTCATTTTCGGAATTATATTACCACCCAATTCAAAAGGGAAGAGTATCAGGCGGATGAATTTGACACTTTTCTCTAAGTTACCGACACCGCTTATATTGGAAAACCTGTCTAAATTTCACGAGAGGCGGCCCACAGATTTTCGTTTAAATACATCCAGTTCCTAGATCCGGGTGACTACCGACACATTGCAGACGACCAATATAATGAATCTCCACATTAAATAGTCATTAACATAAGGTCAATAAGCAGCACCGACGCATTGCCGCAGCGCAGTCATCACCGGTCGCATGTGGGCAAAGAATACTGCGAGGGTCGCACTGCTTCTACGCAGGTGCGGACACGCGCCGTCAGACTACGAGACAAGCTCGTTGTTTTTAGACTAGGGCGGCATAATACATATCTAGGAAGAACTGTGTTACTAACAAATTTCGACGGAATATGATAAACTAGATGGACGATCAATGCCAGGACATTCAAGCTAACACTCAGCAAAGAACGGCTAGTGGCTGAATTTTCAACGGTCCGCATAGTCTCCATTACTTATTCAACGTCCAATAACTTACTTTGCTTACCGAGAAACTGACTTACTTGGATGCCAACGTGCAAGGACTTATTGTTAAGTCACTCTGTGATGGACCAAAGGCAGACATTACTGCATAGTTTTCAGTAGTGTGGTGCAAGCATGCGATACAGCAGTCAGCCAGTAACATGCCTTACTGATTCCCCGAAGGAAAGGAACACGCTGGAACTGCAGTTGTATAAGCGGAAGAAATGGACACATAAGCAGTGCACACCACATAACTTCTAGATAAAGAAAGAAACCCGCGCCATGCAGTCACCAAAAGGGCTGACGAAGATGGGTGGATGTTTCCTTTGTCGGAGCGGATGCGATCAGTAATAGCTATTTTTGATCCAACGAATAAGTTTGTTTGCACATCGGCTCCTTACATTGGTGCTGTGACCAACCAAACTGCATCATGAAGATCCACTTGCCGGAGCCTCTTGAAGAAACTGATGTGAGAAACTTCTTGGGAAACTTCGAGGTTGCGGCGGTCTGTTGGAGTCAAGACCGGCCGAGCGAGGCAGGTGACCCTACGGAACCTCCTCAAAAGGTGGGCGAAGGCAGTCCTGAGGCGGCGCAAAGAGGCTCTTTCAAGTTGGAGTTCTTTTGCGAAGCATACTTTGGTGTCCGGATTGAATAGCGCGGTAGAAATCCGGGAGGCGATGCAGCGGTACAAGGCGTCGCGGCTTTTTATTGGGCGAATTTCCTAATGTTTGCAGTTCATATCAGATGGTTGATGGATTTGGCGTTGCCTGGTATGGACGAACCATCCAAACAGCAATTACTGTTGGATCCGTTCATGGCCGGTCGCCCACAGCTAATCGCGGAAAGCGCAGGATTGTGAACGCCACTCTGAAGGATGTGGCGCAAATTACTCGAGAGCTGGGAGAAGCGCCACTCTCTGCGCTAAAGAAGAAATAGATTATTGGCGTAAAGCGTTTGCATAAATTGGAACGGATGATGAAACAGCTCGTGCGAAATGTCAGTAGGCTTCCTACACAGTGCTAGGAGTAGCGAGCAAAGGAAACTTGCTTCCTTTGCGGGAAACCAGGACACTGGAAAACGGTGTCCGGTAAGGCGTGCGGCTGCCCGTGTACCGAATACACGCGTACGACCTTGTTTTTCTTCTCGCATCGAGGAGCTAATGCCCGGAACACTGAGTTGGGGGCGATCAATGCAATTATGAAAGTAGACAGACCGATGGAACGGTGTCTGATCCATACGGGTGCCGCAGGGTCGCTGATCATCCATCGGCTGGGCGAAAAGCTTTAATGGTGTTTCATGGTCTTGACAGTTGTTGGCGTTTACTCAGTGGGTATTGGCGGTATGGCTGAACACATCGTGGGAATCGATAGAAAGAACTAACTAACGTCCTCATCGTGTCACCAGAAGCGAAACAAACCATTTTGGGAGTAGATTTCCTGGAGTTCAAAAAGGCTATCGTCGATTTCACGCGAGGGAAGTGTTTGACTAAATGGGGGTCGGTGCCACACATTTGCCGGTTAGGAACGATACCTTCGTAATCGTTTATTTCTGCGTTATATTTCTGCCCGACCTTGCAGTCGCTGATCACAAAGTACCAACCTTTGTATACTGGTGATGGCAGCCCATTTGGATATTTCGACTGGCCTGACCACACCATCCGGCTAACCTGCAGAACTATTGGCCCCATGGATCCAGAAGGAATCCAATCTATTTGTAGGCTGAATTGCATAGGCAAATACAGTAGATGCTGGACGCGGACCTACTTAAGGAGGCGCACAGCCCATAACATTCTCCAATTGTATTGGAGAAGAAGTGAAATGGGAGGTACCGTTTCTGGGTGGACTTCCAAAGACTGAGTGAAATCTCCTTGAGTCTTTTCGTTCCAGTGCCATCAGTTGCTGACACTTTTGAGAGATTGCAACAAGCAAGCTTATTCACGGTTTTATGTCTGAGATTTGGATACTGACAACTGGCAATCAAATGAGAAGACCGAGAAAATAGGTGTTTACTGCCTGTGGAAAACAATGGCAATTTAAATGGATGCTTTTTGGATTTTCGGGAGCCCCAATTACCATCCGACCTTAAATGCTTCGCTTACTGAGTGATTTGGCGAACGTGGCAGTGCACGGGAAGGATATCGTGATGTATAGCCAAGCAGTGGCGGAGCCCAGCGGTTGTCTCGAAGCAGTCCTGGAAAACTTCAACAGTCTGGACTCCGTATAAATGGATCCAGGTTGAAAATACTACTATCACATTATTGGGCCATAAATTGAGACAGGGTGATGTGAAGTCACTGTCTGAGAAAATATTGACAACACAAGGCACCCTAGTTCCTACTTCGAAGCGCACTCTTCGAGTATTCCTGGGCCGTGCTGGGTACTAGAGCAAATTCGTCAAGGTATTCAACAATTTGGCCTCACCGTTCTACGAGCTGCTGACAAAGGACAATAAGTTCACTTTGGTTGCAGAAGCCTCACAAGAATTTGATTGCATTCAACAGAAAATGATAAGGCAAGAGTTGACCCTGAACTTGCCCATTGCCAGAGAAATCTTCAAGGTGGCCACGGAAGGCAGCTACGTCGAAGTCCGTACGGATTTGAAACAAAGCCATGAGATGAATGTATACGCCAGCAGCATTTTGAGACTTGTGAAACGCAAATACGCAGATAGGAAGAATAAATATCTCGCAATAGTCTGGAAGTTGGACAAGTGGCGGCCAGATATGTTAGTCAGCGATTTGGTTTCGAAAAGGACTACACGCTTTTGGAATGAATTAATTCCGCCATAGACACCCGGGGATAGATAGCGCGCAGTTAGTTACGCCCCCACGAATATGATTTCATGATAATCCACATGCTGCGGAAGGAGAACCAAACTACGGAGTTTTTGTCACGCATGATTAACGAAAATAACCTGACTGGTGTGGCTTTCGGTCTTAATGGTATACTGCTGGAGCAGGATCCGAGACAGTTGTCAGCAGCACAACGTAGTGACATACCTTTGCGCAAAGTGATTACTGCACGAATAACCAGTCAGTCAGTCTTAAACCAAAGCCAACACAAGTAACTCCGACCTTTTGCGAGAAAGCTTGAAAGCACAAGTGAAATTAGGGAGGATCGTGATGTGGATATCAGGGGTAGCAACACTTCGGTGCCGCTTATTCCTACAAAACTAAGGCGGATGATGGTGATTTCTTGTCACGTGATGGCGCACACCGGCTGTTCCAGGACCTGCGACTTGATAAGCCAACGCAGTTATTGGCCGGGCATGAAGAGGGACGTCAAGACGTACGTGCTTTCGTGCAAGCAGTGTCCACTTTTGAAAAACGCTAAAAGCAGCACGATACTTATCCGAAATAGAACGAGTACGGGAGGGGAGTGATCCTATATTGTAAAACAAACCTTCGTTGTGAACTCATAGATGATTTTCAAAGGCATTTCAGCGACCATCCGCGGAGCAACTGTGTTTGAATTACAATGACAAACGCTTTGCTTTTACCGCTTATCGATGGCCCAACTCCACTCCTGAGATAGATCACAGAATAATATATGTATTACCTATTGTGCTAATTCAGAAATACAACTGCACACGTCGCCACACACACCAACTTTGGAGCAGCGATTAAGCCACCAATGTTGGATCTAGTGCTCACCATTAAAGAGCTGATGGTTGTTGGGCTAAGTGAACGCATACTTTGAGCCGAAGTGATTGACATTCATTTGCTACGCCGAATGTCCAGATGCAGAGATCACAAGAACGCAATTTATTTCGAATTATCAGCTTATGTTCACATTCGCTGAAAACTCTAGTTAAGACATTTACGACTGGGTGCACTCCAGCAATAGCCTGGGAAGCTTTTTTCAAATCCTTCACGCCACTAGTTGGGAAGCATCATGTCCATAAACTTTCGATCTTCTTCGCAAACCATAATCCATTCAGAATAGTCGAACACGTAATATATTGCATTGAAGGATCGAACATGGCGCGTTTACAAATTTCGCACAGCTCAGAAAACTGGATAGCGTAACTGGATAGCGTAATTAAACTCAACCTCTCGTAAGGACAAAGAAACACACCAGCAGTAGCTAGTGATACAATTACACTCAAACTATCAGTTGCTTTAAAACAGGTGAATGGATATCGTAAAGTGCAGCGCAAGATTACACCACTTACTACGATTGATTGTTATACACAAACAACGTAAGTGTCGGCCAACGCCTTAAGGACAGAGTACTAAAATTGTTTCCAAAGGGACAAAAGCTAAGCATGCTATTCTTGCTTATGTCATCTACTACCGGTTTTATTCAGGGTCACATACGTTGCAGAAACATTGCTGAAGAAACACTATTCTTACCTTCACTCTGTTCTATTGGACTGGATAACATCTACCCTAGGGCACTGCAAGTTGTAGCCGTGCACCTAGCCAAACTACTACCTGGATTACTTTAGCGTTGTCTAGAGGAGAACATCTTTCCGAAAAAGTGGAAATCAGGTATATTAACAGTATTCCCAAGGGAAGAAATCGCTCTGATCTTGCCAATCACCTCCCGGTAGCGCTTGTTCTGTGCTCACCAAAGTCATGGAAGCGAGCATCGCAGTAGTACTAATGAGCTACCTGGGTAGCTACGGCTTAATAGCGCCGCAGCAGCACGGGTTTCGTTAAGATCGATAATTTATCAGGAATATGCTGATACCACGCGTCAACTGGACCGAATTACTCTTTCAAGGGACATGAACCGATTTTGTCTAGATGGATGTATCAAAAGCCTTCAATGCGTTGGACCATCTACTCTTGCTTTACAACCTACAATACTATGGCACTGGAGATCTAGTATTAGTTGCGTGAGTGTTCGATTGGAAAATAAACTGTAGATCAGATTCCGGACACTTCCTTCCGACCGGATTCGAGTAGAGGGCGGCATAACGCAGGACACCTTAATTCTGCCTTTTCTGTTCTTAATTGGCATTAACGATCTTGCGTTTCTTATCACCTTAACATTTTACTCTTAGCGGACGACGACAAAATGTGAGCAAATAACATAGAAATGAAAGAAAACGAGCTTCTCCATCACGATCTAGATGAGAGCTGGCGAAGGTCGGTGAGGAATCCAATGTTAATAAACGTGTACCAGTGCAGCGTTGTTAACATCGAAATCGACACGCCTACATATAAAGCTTAGTGCGCATGATCTGCAGACAAGCTCTCATGACATTGGTGTGCTGGTACAGGATGTCCTATGTTGTTCCAAGCAGTCCGAATACACTACAAAATGAGATAACCAGGATGTTTGTCTCTTGCTGAGAGCATGTCGTAGCTTGGATTCATGCATCTTCTTTCTGATGCCCAATGATCACGTGCGTTCCAAAGTCAAACGCGCTATCCATACTTTGAAATTTTGGCTAAAGTGCGAATTTGCGGCACTGGAATCTCCCCAAAGTAAAGCAACGAACTTCTAAAGTTTTCACTATCCTTCGTACCAGCAAGTACTGAAGGAACTCGGATTGTTCAGTAGAGGCTACCGGCTGCTTCATGGAGACATCGTATTAGTCTACAAATATTGATCGACCCAAATCATGCATGCCGTTACCTTTTGAAACATAGCCCGACTACCAACCTCAGAGGCAATTGCCTGAAAGTGAGTCAACAACGCCATCGGCTTGACTGTGGACGAAATTTTTTCGCCGTCTGTGCCTATCAACCTTTGAACGCGCTTACAAAATGTGTTGTCCTTGCTTCCGTCATATCTCTTTTCGAAATACTCTCCCCTTTTTATATGGGAGGACATTCTGTACATATTCAAGCTTACTACGTTTTTTGGAACAATAACTCACAGTGACGCGCAGAATTTTATACAGATGCGTCAGCAATCTGCGTGTGATTGGCAATGAGTATTACTTATAACTACTCTTTATTCCGTCTTTTCTTGTGCTATCTTGCTCCCATAACCATCCTTCTGTGTTGCTGTCCCGAAATAACTTGACTTTATTTCTATGCTACTCCGGAATTTCATGAAGTTTCTTGAAGATTCTTAGATGTGTGAATATAAGGGGACCTACTGGAACAACAACCTAACACTGGAATTTGTTCTACTTTTTAGCAATAGTTGCCGTACTGGCAAATGATCAACATTCATTTCGCGTATGCTTGTTTTAGGAGCTTGTACAAGGGACCAACTTAGTCTAGATTAGTCGAAATATGCGTGACATGTTCCCAGTTACGGTATGGTGAAATTTCGGTTCCGTCGACTAAAAGTAAGGGAGTACCATTTGTCGAACCTCAGAGGTGAAGACCGCAGGCCAGTGGACATTGTCAGCAACATACCGGATGCAGTAACGGCGGCTCCGAAACCATGTGTGCGTGAAGTTTTGTCCACCATTTCCTCCAAGAAATCCCTTCTTTGCTATCTGCGCCAATCCGGAATAATCCTAAAGCTCGGATAGCTTGTACCACACGGATTGACTGCTGAGCAGCTTTTGAAACCTTGTGCCATCGCATTTTCTTTACTCACCCGAAAACGTAATCATCGATGGCTAAACGATGTCGTTACTGAAGGCGAGACGTGGGTGTTCCATGTCAGCCATAGCAGGAAGAGTCAGTGGATCGCAGCAGAAAAACGTCAACACAGGTGGCGAAATGACAAGTGCACGGCAAAAACGTGATGCTTTCTATCTGGTGGGATGGCCGTAGCGTCATGTAGTTGGGACTGCAATCTGACAATTTCAGGGTAACTGTCAATGTTTACGGCTAAGAACTGCAAGTTGGTCGACGAACACCGAAAAAATGGTCCAAGAAAGGTCAGAATCCTTGCCATGCAAGATATTACATGGGCTTATGTGGCAAAGGTGACAAGTTTGAGACTCACCAACTGGGTATCTACACTGTTATGCACCCAGCATATGGTTTATACAAGCTACAATTTTTTTAATGGTTAAAAAATCGCATCAAGGATAACATATTAGATGGCCGCAACCATATTGAAACCTACCTTTTTCCAGCGCTGTTAAGGCCATTTCAGCTGGTTCAATGCAAAAGCCTCGACAAATTGCCTGAGCGTTGTCAGTAAGTTTTCTATGTTAATGGATGTCACAATGGTTAAATATGTTCACCTGCTATATAATATATATATATATATATATATATATATTTATACATATGTTTCAAATGCGTGCTGAAAGGGTCGATTTATTTTGGGACATCCAAATGTCTGCCATTACCCCAGCGCTTCACCCATGTATATTTTATTTGCTCCATCTTTATCATATCCGAAATTATCATTTATTCTAACATCAACGTGCAGGACAGGTTAAGCCTATGTTACGTATACATTACCAGAAACATAAACAAAAGTAATTTTTAAAACTGCATATTGCCCATGAAATAACAAGGTATTACCTGTACATAATTGATCATTGCCAAATATGGACGGAGATTCTAGTTTGAAGATTCATATACCCAATATTATCGTTATTATGTTTACTATCATCATTATCAGCTAGCAAATTGTGAGATATACTTGGCTATCCATGGTATATTGCAATAAAACTTTACTTTATTTATTTTACTTCGGAGGCATTCATACATCACCCTCAGTTCTATATTGTTAAAGGGAAATTTATTACCATTTCTTTGACTTGTATCTCATCAGCGGTAAAGCCGTGTTTCATTTTTAAAAGCTACGAAAAAATAGCGGTCTTCCCAGATTCAAAAGACCGAGATAATTCATAGATATCTGCTACAACCTGGTTATTAAAATTGTCATTTATGGTCGATATCACCATCAATCTTATTAAAATAAACGCTAACAGAGCAGGGACATAAACATGACGGCATCATTAAATGAGATCAGAACATGCTGGCCTTGTCTGAAGTAAAAGTGGAAGGAGTAAGATTTGCACATTTTTGGGACCAAAGTGTTTTGCACCACAATTTCCGAAGTCGTCATCCTCGATTTTTCGAAAACACTTATTCGAGGATTGACAAATCTGTACATGGAGGTATTATTTATGGTGACGAAAATGAGACTGAGATTCCTGTTTTAGAATCAGTTTGATTGTAACCCGAATTATGCTTCAGTCATATTTAATTGCGTTGCAATCAAATATTTTGTTGAAAGAAATTGTTTTATTAGCTTTGCTTAGATGAGGATGAGTTTCCGAAAATGAAGAAAATGCCACTTTTATTGCAGCAATGATTGCAAAGATTATACCTGTGAGCAGAAATTCTCAAGACTCAAACATTTAACACTAACATAATCAATGAGATTGGCTACTGAAATTTGGATTGCGTTTCTATTAATTGGATGCGGCAATTCCGACCAAAAACTTGATGCAACCTTGAAAGTCAAAGCCAGTTGCATAAGTATTAAATCTTTGTTTTTTAATTTGTGAGATTCAAATACACGCAAACTACAATTGATCTAACCACTACGTTATCCAATATTAGTATGGGATACCAAATTCGACTTCCTAGTTTTTCCCAAGTAAAATGTAGGAATGTATAGCAGGTGTTGTCTAGTACCATGACCATTCTGAAAGAAACCTCACTGAACCCTTAACTGGGATAATCATAGATTTCCACACGACGGCACTTGAGGTTACATGACTCCATCAGTTTTCGATAGACACATATTGGCTACTTGTCATCCACTTGACTCTACCACAATGTCCACAATGTTGTTGAGATATGCTAACATTCCCTTCTTACGTTTTGCCGTGGCTGTTGAGAGAAATCGGGTTAAACCTATGATAATAAGCTTAAGGCACTGAGGGAAGCAGAGGCAGCAAACGTGTTTCCACTCTGTCACTTTCTTATCTAGTCACATCCTAGCTGCAGTTTTATAAAGGTTCTTGCTAATGTATTGGCACTGATGAGACAATACCAACAGTTAACATCCGGCAACTTTCTTCTCCACACTGCGTTATTTAAAATTACGATTTAACCAACTAGAAATCTGGCTAGATAGATAATTACTGACGAACCGTAGGCAATTGTGTGGGTTTAGACTGCGCTGTACTTTTATCTGGTCGGCGGGGTAGTGGAGTCTTAGCAACTCATTGAACTTATGAACATCGCGATAGCTGCCAATTACTAAGTGCCGGGTTCCAAGCTCAGCTCGGCTATCTGTAGCAGATGAGTTAAAATCAGGACGAATATGTTGATCTTTAAGTGCAGGGATTGGATGGAGTCACTACGAGACCCTCCACGTCAGTGACGGTCCCAGCGATGATATTGGCAGAGGCGGAATTCAAAGTCAATCGAGGCCACAACTGAGATTGCACTGGAAATCCAAGAAGCAAGGCGGGTTCTCCTAAACCCGTAGCATTTATTGTTGCTGCCTCGGATTTTGGCTATATTTTCGCCATGACTGAAGACAGAATACTAATGTGATGGGCACACAATCGGCGCTGGGCAAAATACATATCATTTTTCCTAACTTTTATTAAATGGATGATTGTTTGGGATGCTGAGTTAAAAGTGGGGAAGTGACCAAAATGTGACATATAATGGGATCACCGGATAGAACGTTTGCACAGGTGTGACACAAGGCGGACATGTTCGTCATACATACTTATATTAGAATATTCAACGCAAAGCTTCTCTGAACAATTTGCACTTTCATTTAGTATCGAACAATCAAAGGTACTAAAAATGCCGCCCGTTGTCACATAGGGCCCGGGGTCGACGGCACCTGCCCCGCTTGTTAGCGTTTGCGTGGGTGGCTAATGTCCGTGGGTTATATTGAAGCAAGTTTAGTATATAAATTTTAGTACGTCAATACAACTGTTCTTATCAATGTGGGCTTTGGAATACCACTGCATCTAAACAAGCGCATCAGTGATCATTCGAGAACGATGAAAAGCTTACACAATAAACCTGGATAAATCACCGGTGAGCATTATATTTATAGTGTTAGAACGCTTGAGGTGATGAACTTCAGAAATATGGCGATTGCATTTTGAACGAAAAATAAAACGAAATTTACCTTCAGTTTGTGAAAATTTGTTTCTCATGGGGTGATCACGACAAGTCGTGGTGCAGCATAACTTCGTGAGATTTAAATGACGTACAAATGATAAAACTGGTACCTTCAAGCTGAAATACGGGACATTCCTTGAAACGTTCCTAGTAATGATCTACTTTATCTAGTGAAGACAGAATGTCCCTACGCTTGAATGCGTTCATGGTCAGGAAGCTTGAGTTTGACCATTACACCCATTCGTCTAAACAACTTAGCAGCTTGAGTCAGGAGGCCAATGTTTGATGATTCATGTCAATTATAACATCACCAGCACATTTTAACAAGGAATCTTTATGGGCTATGTATAGACCTAACGTACATAAAGAGTAGCAACGGTAGGTGTGCATAAAGCTGCGCTAATTATATCTGCTGTATGCTTGCATCTCGTTATTTACCGAAGAGAGCTGGTTGAAATACAATTTGGACTGTAGTAAGTGTTATGTACTAGTATCAATTTTTGAACTACTTATAGCTTAAATACCACAAATAGGAAAAAATAATAATAAAAATTTCCACGTCCTACCTAGACATTTTACCTTCGTAGGAAAACCTTCGCTAGCGATGCACTAAAATAACTAGTATTATTAAAAATGTTAGTATATTTTCACTTCATCCCAACACGCTCTGCTTAAAAAAGCCAATGAGCAACTGAACTGATTGCGAAAACTCCAGCGTTTGGACTGAAAACCGACTCAACTGTCCTATATTCAGTAAATAATTTCATAATTACCCTTGGGATTAACGCGGAACCACAATAAACTAATTCATCCATCGTTTCTGCGCAGTTTTTGACAGTCTACCGAATGAGTTCTAAATTAAGCAAAATTCACTAAAATATCCATACGGGTGAACTTGGATAGTTGAAGCACCCATATGGGTCCATTAATAGGAATACTGCGACTTGTATCCCGTGCTATTGAGAAACCATGTCCATAAAGGGATGTATATAATTACAATTGCATTATGCTCACGCACGCAGGTTTATCAATGTTTGTGGGTAGTACAGGGATGCAATAGTTACTTTTGGGTGTATATTTCGGGTTTCTCATTGTCGTTTTCTGTCAAAACACGAGCAATCTTACTCATTGATTCAGATGCAGATCGTTCAAACCATGAGTTTAGCGCTTTCGTGGAAGTGGAGGAAAAGCGAAAAGCGGATATTGCAACTGGAGCCATCAATCAAAATCACACGAGTAGCACTCGCTACTGAATTAAAACCTAGAGTAATACAAGTAAAGTTTACATATTTGGTGTGGTTTTACTCATATGCGAACGAAGAGAGAAAATTCGGATTAATATATAAATGTAGCTGCATTAGAATTTGTAGAGTTACTGCTTTGTTGGCCGACTAATGTAGGGTAGTAGGCCCGCAGAGGGGAGGTAAATCAGATTGAAGTGCTTGGCCGTTCCTAGACCTGGATATCAAATTGACCTGATTAGAAATATGTAAGTGTTTTACTAGGTTGTTGTGAGGTTAGGTGGACCTAGTTACTTTCGTTTTAGCTTTAAGTGGCACATGAGGATTTATGGCTTGCTGAGCCTTGCATCAGAAAAGTTGATGTTGAAGTGCGAGGAGTAGATATATTAATTAATAAATAAATAACCGCTTCTTATGTGCGGTGCTTGACACGCTCATTGAGACATAAGCAACATATTACCGTCATGTAGAAAATATCAAATTCAGGGTCTTTAGGAAATTACACAGATAGTTAACAGGCTTTTGGCGTAAAAAATAATAAGGAAATAAAGGCACCGCAGAAAATGTCAAAGGACTAAATTAATGATTGTTTTCGATAAGACAACTAGCGGAAGTAGTATTAAGAAATAACAAACATGATATATTGTGACCAGTTTATTAAGTTTACTGTTCGTTTTGGACTGTCAAGTTTATTTTCATTAGTTTAGCAAAATTAACATGCATGTCTATAGCTCGAGCAACCTTCGACTGCCAGTGTATCATTTATTCCTTTCTCAACCTTAATTTTCCTTAAATTATGCTACACCGTTTTATCTTACCGCTGTCTGGCCAATTTACATCGTTTAGATCTTGGTGTAGCGCATTGTCTATCAGCGTCCAAATTGCAATTGTGAATAGGAACTATAATCGAAATTCACACTGCTAGAAAGGAGTATCTAGAAGATACTGCGACTTGATATTTTTGGCTACTATTTTGACAATTAATAGTGAATTGTTTAAGCTCTCTCACAAGTTCTTAGCCACAAGGTGCTGTCGACGAATCACAATGTATTGTGAACAAAAGGAAATAGATTTCTTATAAGGGGAATAAATCCTTCATATCTTCCGACAATTGCGGCAGCAACGCATTGTCATTGTGGAGCAGTATGGTCTTATGACTGCTCTTGAACGGGCCAATTAACGGACGCCATTCATCATTGATTTGCCTCATTCCAAACTCCTACTTTTGGAACCAGCCTTCAACTATCGGAAGGCGGGCTTTAAGGTCCTCATTCGTGCAGCGAGCCAGACAGACTGGTCTTTACCACAGGATTCGTCTACTGCAACTTGTTTGACTATCACTAAAGAGGAAGTGAAATCGTTGTGCGCCCGACTTGTACCCTCAAAGATTGGAAGTTGGGCCAGTCAAACCACACTCGTTCGACAAGGAGTAGGGCAAACTGGCCCAACGACGACGCAGAAGGTGGAATAAATTTGTGTTATCTGGCACTGATGACGACTAAAGGCGTACAAGGTACAGTGAAATCGCTGCAACAACGCGAAAACAAAATCGCAGGAGCCTCGAAGTGCAGCTTGCAACCGCCGCAAAAATTGCTCCTTAGATAATCTTCGCGTACGTGAATCGGCGCCTGAGGCCTGCAGCCAATGCCCCAGTGTTAAGAGGCTCAGAGGGATATCCCGAAATCCCGAGTACAGATCGTGCGTCCGCATTGGCGGCGCACTTCGGCTCTGTATTTACAAGTGACCAGGTGCCAGTAACGGGTTTGACGAAAACCACTCCAGCTGAACTTCTCCGCCTAGACTGCAGTACTATAGATGGACGCAAGCTTCTAGCAAATCTTGATGGGACGAAGGATGCTGGGTCAGATTGAATCCACCCACTGATTCTCAAGTCCCTATCGACCGTCATCGCGCCTTCTGAAACTGAGCTGTTCAATGGTTTACTATCCATTGGACTATTATCGGGCGACTGGAAATGCTCAGTCGTAAAGCCAATACCAAAAGGTGGTAACCCAAGCAACTAGGATAACTACGGGCCGATCTGCCTGACCGCTGTTTTGGCAAAGAGGCTCGAGAAAATCGTGAAGAAGAGCCTTCTGCAAGTTTTGGAGTCGAAAATCCTCTTGGCGCCCGTACAGCATGGTTATTTGAAAGTTCGCTCTTGCATCACCAACCTACTGTTGACGAGGCACGAATTGTTACAAGCGCTGTACCAAGGCACATCAGTCGATGTCATTCACATTGACTTCAGTAAGGCTTTTGAGAAGGTAAATCAAGTAGTGCCCCTCGACAGGCTGAGGATGTTGGTGGTTCGCTGCCCCAATGGATCAGGAATTTCCGTGTTGATCATAAGTGGAGGGTCCAGGTTGACAACCATTTAACCGACTGGTATCCATCGAGCAGCGGCGTGCCCAAAAGCATTGAACTGAGGCCACTTTTTATCTCATTCATGCAAACGATGTGCCTCGGCTACTCCACTTACCTTGTGCATTGTTCGCAGATGACTTGAATATGTGGATAGAGTTCCGTGCACCCAATGCTTGTGATTTGCTTCAGCACGACCTCGATTGCCTCTCCACGTGGTCTGCAGAGGTCACCCTTCCGATCAACCCCGGTCAAGTCGCAATTCATGAGGTTGGGTAACTGTGAGCACTGTCGAACTTAAACGGTGGCTGGTCAACCGTTGCACACAGCGTCTTTCGTGCGCGACCTCGGTGTACTCTCACGCTACGACCTAATTCCATGCGCAACACAAATAGGATTTACCGAAACAGCCTTCGTATGCTTTGGGCGCTTAGATGCAGCTTCAGCACTTAGTCCGAAAGGATTGCCACTCGCCTCTTCGTGTCAATATTACAACCAATGCTAGAGTATGGCTCTCCCGCGTATTGTCCTATCAACCGGGGGAGGTAGAAAAGCTTGAGCTAGTGCGGCATGTAGCCATCAGGCTGATTCCCAACTTGCGAGGTGTGCCGTACGAAGACCGGTGTAAGAAATTAGGGCTGTATACCCTAGCTTATCGTCGACTGAGGGTTGACCTAATCATGACTCACCAGATATTACATCTGGGTGATTACCCTATGTTGAAACCACTGCTTCATCTTCGAACACCAAGCAGCACACAAGGACACCGGTATAAGCTTTTCGTACCGGATTTGAAGCGGGTCGCTCACCAACTCTCTTTCTAACGCAGAGTGGTGAATGTATGGAACGACCTGCTGCAGCGAGTAGTAGAGGCAAACTCAGTGTCGGCATTTAAGGAGCTCCTGGACAAAAACTTTGCCGACGCAAAATACATTGATCGGAACACAACATAACGGATATTTTCAATGAGTGAAGACTGATGCAGCTTCACAGAGCAAGCTCCACTCGCTGCTTCTAACCAGTAATCAGTAATCACTTAGTGCTACTTGAAAATCCTATCTCCGTTTTGTTATAAAAATATTGCACATTGCGTTAGGAATTAAGAAGATTGTTCGTATTGGTGCACCTACTGTTTTAACTTCTATAGTTTGTTACTTTTTGCAATGTTTGTTTCAGGAGCCTTCATTAATTTGCCTGTTTTTTCAAAGAGGTGCTTCAAAGTTTTAAACGGTTAACTCGTTACATGCACACAAGAGCATCCATGGTCCAACTCTTTATTTTTGTGTATGTATTATTTATTCCATGTTACTAATACTATTCGTATGAAAATGCATATGTTTCATCACGCAAGTGCAAACGATTATTAAACCTGCAATGCTTTTGAAGGGATTCCGAATTAAAAGCCATGTTGGTTATATTATATGAAAGATAATGTAGCGTGCAAAATAAGACTGTGAGTTTGCTCAAAGTTTTGGCATTAGAAGACTGCTAGCATCCTAAAAACATATGTTAACATTACGATATAAAGCACCTTATCCACATTATTGTGGATGAAACCAGTACTTTCTACAAACTTTACCCTACTCACAAACTTCCAACAGTATTATTTTATTTTCATAAGCAACTACACAAAACGATCAGTGATTTTTCAAATGCAATGAAACTTTTGAGCTAAATGTAGCGAATAATTACACAGTTGGCTATAATATTTCGGGCTCTTTTGGAATTTTAGAATACTTCATACTGAGCTGCAAAGAATTAGCTAAATAAAAAACTAAATTATTGTAATTAACCAATACGCATTCCATAGTTTTATGCCGCTGCTAATTATAAGTGCTTTCACACACAGTTTCAATTCTAGAATCGGCTCATTGTTTAATTACTTATTTGTAGCTTTTATATGTATATATCAACAAAACAGAATCGAGACTGTATTTGATAAAAACTGCAGGGAA